>PVKV010008381.1:0-88315 GCA_004027835.1 Alouatta palliata | reverse complement strand
AAAGCTTCCACCTTTTTGTTTGTTTGTGTACAATTTGCAAAACTATTCTGAAAGCGGAATATATGTGCACAAGTCTGCAAAGAGTGCAAATTTAGGATATGGTAAATGCTTTACAAGTTACTTTCAAAAAACTGTCTGCCACAACTGAGCCTTTACATTGTCATCTTTTTTGATCAAAATACTTTGATGCCAGCCTTCCGTACACTGCCCTAAACTATAAAGCATTTTTAAATGAGTTGAAATTAAGGAAGGACTACACCTACTAGAAAAAAAGAGAAGAAAGTTCTGTTAGTTTGAGGTTTCAGAATCCCCCCAAACCAGGACCAGTATGTTGGTAAACGCTAGGCTGGGACCCTGGACAGAGTATGAGAATGTGCAGGTGGCATCCCTGAGGATTCAGAGCTTCAGTGGACCGTGAGTGCTCCAGCTGCATAACTCACTGAACTGTCTTGCCAGTTTCCACACTGGCTTGACTGGGCATAATTCAAAAAGGAAAAGCTCATATTCATTCCATTCTTCTGGAGCTCTGTGATAGCATTTAATAACACCCGAATGGGATGTCCTCCACATATAGTATTATGGTATTTCTTCAAGTAATTGCTAAAAGATACAGGGTCTAATTGTTCTATGATGCTCATACCCATTTTATCTAGAAGGTCAGAATCAGATGACTTCTTGGTGAATCACATCAAACATTTAAAACAGAAGTCTTTCTCAAAGTCATCCAAAAAAACTGAACAGGAGGCTGACATACTAAATTTATTTTATTAGACCAATATTCTCTGATTCCAAAGTAAGACAAAGACTTTACAAGAAACAACAAAGTATATACTTTTATGAATATATATACAAAAAGAGGATGTTAGAATGACCAGAAAGCATCTGAAAAAAAAAATCAGCATTTTAATCATCATGAAATGAAAGCAAATTCAAGCTACAAAATTACAATTCTGTCTTTAGAAGGGCAATCATCCACATCGATGGGGGTAGCCATGAGTATGCTGCGATGCTGAGAATAGTAGACTTGCTTATCTGGGCTCCGATTTTGTGGGCGAGTGACTTTGCTTTGTAAAAACACATTGAGCTGTACAATTATTATTTGGGTATTTTTCTGTGTTATACATACTATTTCAATAAATGACAAACATTAAAAAATGGATAAATAGAAAACATTTTTACTTTGTCTTTATACTTACATCAGCATGTTTTCCTTAATCTTCAGGTTTTTAATCTATATATAATATCTCTACAACACATTTATACTACTGATGACACACTTCTTTTTCAGTGCTGTTACGGGAATATTTTCTACTTAAAATACATCTTTTGTTATTTCAAGGAATGTTGGGCTAAAGAGGGTTATGCTGAAATAAAGTCTATTTTTATCAAACACTTTTTAGAGTTAAAAAATAGTGAATGAGTAAAATAATTACATAAATTTTTATTAATGCAAAATGATGCATTTTATTTAACCCTTTTAAGAGCATAAGGCTTACAGAGATGTGAGGCTAAGATTTTAAGATATTTACAAATTTGTTAATTTACTTTTTCCACCTGCATTCCCTCAAAGAATAAATCTTGAACTTCTTGACAGTTTTCTCAAATTCCTTCTGGCTTAGTAACTTACTAAGTTTCCTCAGATGTATTGCAATTTAGCCAACGGGACATACTGCTTACAGAAATTGCAGTAATTCAACATTTTTTAAAGCTATACGTATCTTCAAGTATTTAATAGTATGGTAAACGACACATATAAACTATCTTAAATTTACTTTTAAAATATTTAAACATTAATTAAAATGTGTAATATTGTCAACTGTTGATAAAAGCAGACATTTTCAGAGGTCACACATTTTTTACTAATTATGTTTTCTGATATTTTTTATTTTTACCACCTGAGGGAAACTTTCCTATGGATTAAAAAAACCTTTATTATTCCTGACCTATAACATTGAGGGAAGGGTAAAGAAAGAAAGATTCAAGTGATGGTAATATTTTTCTTCTATCAGGTATGAGTATACTATTTTGAGTCCATCAAAAGCACTCCAAACAAGCCTTCATTTTGGTACTATAGATTTTTAATAATATTCAATATTTTCACAAGAAGTTATGTTTCCTTTACAATAATCATTAATTGATAAGCTAATAATGAGTTGGTTAATTAGTTCAATATTCTAGAATATAACTAACTATAATTTATTAGTTAACTTTCCATACGATTGCTAACAAAAAACCTAGGTCTCACTGGATAAAATTAATTAATTATAGGATAGTTATAATTTCATAGCTATGGGTTAAATTACACGTATTTTAATAATAAAGTGAGATTGTAATTACAGTAGCCTGAAGGATTTCTTCAGTATTAAATTATTTCCTCCAATTTAGTACTCCTGGAATAAACCACAGGGTTAAGACAATGGAAAAATACTTGCAGCATTAAGTCCTTCTCTGCTGGTTACCCCAGTCACTGTCTCACAATGGTCTTCCATCTTCAGTAGAAGAGACAATAAAAACGGTATTCTTGGAAATTTACTCTACCAGGAGTTGGATTATTTGAAGGAATTTGACCTTCATCTACAAAATTGTCTGTAGGTCTTTTTGTTTGTTTGGGGGGATCCAAAATTGGTGAGGAACACTCAAAAGCAGTCACTAAGTTTGGTTGTGTCTTTAGTCTTTGAGATGTGGAATGTATAATGAAAGTGGATCTTTCCTCTGTGGGCACTATGTACCCGTATGACATCAACAGAAGAGAGGAGGCAAAAAGTAGAGGTATCTAATAGAACTACTGTAATTGAAAAAAATAAATAAATGAAGTGTAATAATAAGTTACCAATGGAAAAAGGTTTTAAAGAAATGCATGAACACCATTGGTGGGAATGTATATTACTACAGTAGGTAAGGAAAGCTCTGTGGAAGTTCCTCAAAAAACTAAAAACAGAACTACCATAGGATCCAGTAATCCTACTTCTGGCTATTGACGCAAAATAGTTGAAATCAGTATGTTTCTTGATGATTTCAGCAATCAAAATGTTTCTTAAATTGCTCATGTTCATTGCTGCACTATTCACATTAGCCAACTATGGAATAAACCTAAGTGTCCGTCAACAGATGAATGGATAAAGGTAATGTGGCATATACACAATGGAATCCTTTTCAGCCAACATGGATGAAATTGAAGAATATTATGCTAAGCAAAAGAAGACAGGCACAGAAAGAAAATACTACATGTTCTCACTTATATATGGAATATAAAACAATCTAACAGAGAAAGAGAGAGTAGAATGGTGGTAACCAGAAGTGAAGAGGTTGGGGGTAAGAGGAAATGAAGGGTATAAAGCCTCAATTAGACAAAAGAAACAGCTCACTTTCTTTGAGCTACATTGTGCAGCATGGCGAATATAGTAATCTACACTGAAAAATCACTGAGTAAATTTTAAATGTTCTCACCACAAAAAATAGAAGCATTTTAGTTGATGGATATGTTAATTACCTTGATTTGATTTTTTCATATTTTATTCCTGAATCATGTCACTTTCTACCCCATTAATACATACAATTATATTTTTTAAATTTACAACTAAAAAGTAGCAATTTAAAAAATTCAATATACTAATCATTGGTTAGTCAAAGTTTAATTTTCTTTCTTTTCTTTTTTTTTTTTTTCAGATGGATTTCGCTCTTCTCCCTCAGGCTGGAGTGCAATGGTACAATCTCAGCTCACTGTAACCTCTGCCTCCCAGATGATTCTCCTGCCTCAGCCTCCCAAGTAGCTAGGATTACAGGTGTGTGCCTCTATGTCCGGCTAATTTTTGTATTTTTTTAAATTTAATTTTTTTTTTTTTTTTTTTTTTTTAGTAGAGATGGGGTTTCTTCATGTTGGTTAGGCTGGTCTTGAACTCCTGACCTCATGTGATCCACTCGCCTGAGGCTCCCAAAGTGTTGAAATTATAGGCGTGAGCCACCGCACCTGGCCTCAAAGTTTAAATATTTAACCAACCAATATAAAAATAAAAATTTGACCTGTTACACATTATAAATATTTATAACATTATTTTATCAATTTATTTGATGAACTATAGTAAAAACTCATAAGCAGGATCCAGAAGCAGAAGTTATACTCTCAATATTTTATGCTTCAAATTATTAATATTTAAGAAGGCTTCTGCCTCTGATAAAGATGGTATAATCAGAACCAGATTTGGCCTTCCAGAAGAAACAACAAAAAACCCTGAAAAAAAAACAGGGACAAAATATGGTTTTTAAGACAATGAATATTAAGCAAGTAAAAATGGTCATATTTTAAAGGTGAAAAATTACTGAGGTGAGCCTATGATTGTCCTATTTCACTACCTGAAGGAATTTCTCATGTTGCAGCTTTGTGAGAGGAATCTTACACCTGCAAAATTCCTTCAACTTTGCCATGTTCTATTGGCTAGCAGCAATTCACAGAATCTTACCCACAAAAGAAAGGGAGAAGGTTATACAGGGGAAGAGCATCAGGAGGTGGGAATCATAGGGGTCACCCTAAAGTTTGCCTGCTACAATTATGAAAAACTTCATGCCTATAATTCAACAACTTAGATAAAATGGAAAATATTTCTTTAAAAAAAATATTTTTCCCTAATGTTTAAATCGTTATTGAGAATAGCCAAATACAATAGGATGACCAAATGTCCTTCAACAGACAAATGAATAAACAAACTGGAATATCCATACAACAGAACACTATTTAAGCAGTAAAATCGGAACTGACAACTACATGCAACAACATGGATTATCTTCAAAATAATTACGTAAGTGAAAGAAGCACAACAATGCATCAACCAATGCACCAAGTGAAAAAAGCAGCATAAAACCCAGATTTGTTTTAATGTTTCTTTCCTCTTTCTGATCCTGGCACCCAAAGGCTTGGCTATCCTAGTCATTCACTCTCTACTGCATTTAAAGAACGTTTAAAAAATGTTTAATTAAAATTCAGTGTTTCTAGTTCTTGGAATATCAGGGTTAACACCTGTGGGGGTCTGTCCTGCAGACCCTGACTCAGCGTCAGAAGAATAAAGTACACTGACACACAGATATTATACTTTGCCAGTTGTGCTGAGGGTCCGTGGCCACTTACAGGCACCCTGGAGAGTGCTGTAAACAGTTGCAACTGCCAGCCACCAATACTCAGTGAGACTCGCATTTATTTACTAAAGTGTAATTGACAAAGGCTTGAGTCAACACCACTAGAGTGAAAGATTAAAGCACAGGTTCCAATACCAAAGCAAACACCATTAGTTGATCATATCGCTGATTAACCTCCTCCCAAGAGGGTCATCGGCTCAAAGGTTAGTTTTAAGACCACGTGATTAAACAAGTTAGCTTGCTAAACTACTCATATTCCTTTGTTTTTGTGCCCCAATCCTCTGGCTCCTGCAAAGAGACTCTGGCTGCCTTCAGCCAAAGCTACTGAAACTATAGAAAAAACTCCCAGGCCTTCCGAAAGGTTTGAGACTATATTCTATGAATGTCCCTAATATTTTTCCCTTAACATTTTTGCCACCACCCTGAGTGAATTTCCACGTTGGGATAATGATTGGTTTGACATAAGCTACACTGTCAGAGCTGATATCCATCTCTTAAATGTGGAACTTAAAAAGAGAACATAATATCATGATTTATATACTGCAGTATCATCAAATTGGTATTTGAGAAAGTGTAAATATAATTTTTTCTTTATTTTTACTAAATACATATTTTTAAATTCTGAAAAATGATCAGATCATGGAGTTTCTAGCTTTTGAAGCATGGAAAATAATTGTCAGATGGGCATAACCTATCAATTTAATAACATCTTTTGGTTTTTCCACCAGAGTACTTACATATGTTTAATATTACTAAAGTATGTTCATACAGGTGTAGCTTTTTAGAAATGTAGTCAGAGAACTGTTTTAATTAGCACTATTTACAATAATTTTGTCAACTGACAAAATTATGCATTTGACAGAAATTATTTTAATCAGAGAAAATGAGTTGTATAAATGAGATAATAGCAGTGATAAGACTGAAATAAAGGGAGAAATATATGATGAAACAAAAAGAGGGACAGCAGAACACAGACAAAATCCTTTGCAGAATAAGTGCCTGTATTTTGCAAAAGTCTTCAGCATTAACATCACTTAACATTTTATTGACTTTTCCTGAAATTTGGTGTTTTAAATGCAACATAAAATTTTATATATAACAAATCCAGATGCTAATTATTCATAGCATAGATTTGTAAATAAGAAAGTAATCTCAGAGATAAACAGATAATATGTGGCAGAATTGGTATTTAAACACAATTCTGACGTCCAATATTCCCTGATTGTAGTCTAAGAAAGAATTTAATTATGTCATTTTAACCTATTTAATAATCTTGCATCAAAAGGAAAATTTCACGAACTGCTCTCTTGTTTGTCCTTTGGTTTTGTAACTTCTAGTAGCAATAATTTATTTCTTACAGAAACAATTCTAATAAGCTAATCATGCCTGCTTTGAGCATCTCTCCAGTAAGTCAAGGACAGTTCTGTAGATCAAATGGCTAAAATTTGATTGTTATTACCTCTTTATAAAAAAATTCTTACTTTTTTTTTAACAGAATCAATGAAAGAAAAATATCCTCCTATTTCAAAGCTCCCATTACGTAATAGTTTTTTTCTACCTGTAATTTGGGATATATGGGATTTGAGCCATATATCCTCCTGATTTGCTTGACCTTTAAGTTTAATGGTTTTCATATTTGTTTACAAACTTGCAGCGCTGCTCTAGTGAGCTATGCATCTTAGGACAATCATATATTTATTGAAACCAGTAATCACATAGTCACATTATAAAAAGTATTTTATTTATTTATTTTTATTTATTTTTGAGATGGAGTTTTGCTCTTGTTGCCCAGGCTGGAGTGCCATCTCAGCTCACTGCAATCTTCACCTCCTGGGTTCAAGCGATTCTCCTGCCTCAGCCACCAGAGTAGCTGGAATTACAGGCATGTGCTACCACGCCTGGCTAATTTTGTATTTTTAGTAGAGATGGAATTTCTCCATGTTGGTCAGGCTGGTCTCAAACACCTGACTTCAGGTGATCTGCCTGTCTCGGCCTCCCAAAATGCTGGGATTACAGGCATAAGCCACCATGCCTGGCTGAAAAGTATTTATTCCTTGCTCTTCATGACATTATAATTCTTTCAGCTTTTCAGGCAGAAAACTGTTGTCTGCAGCAATCCTCAAAAGCAATGTTGTAATTTTGCTTTCATATTGGACATACTGGCTATGTTGTATATATTATTTTATCTACATAAAAAACATCCAAAAATTTCTTAAAAACCTATCTTGACTCATAAAATTCATGACATTCAAGGGAAACCTTGATAAAATAAATTATTTTTCAACATGTCTGTGCAGTTGGGCCCATTATAAGAGATGGATGGAGGTGGAACAAGCTATCTAAACACAAATTATCAAAAATAATATTTATATAAAAAACTTCCTATTTAAATAAATAGTTAAGTATTTAAAAATATAGTTAAGTACTATGGATGTCATGAATAAAATTACTGAGATCCTAAGGGCTCACGGATGGAGAAAGTTTGGCAATTTGTGGAATAATAGTGTTGTAGTAAAGAGCAGCTATAATAGATTAGTTTGGGAAATGTAAAAATTCTGAAATTTTGAAAAACATTAAATGTATAACTATTAATAACAAGCCTGGGAGATTGCGTTTAGAACCCAAATATCTCCTCTCAGGCTGTTTGGATAAACCTTGCTCTCATCAACTGAACATCAATTTCAACAGTACTGTTTCTCTGCTCAAATTGACTCAAATTTGTGACCATGAAATTTTATTCCTCTTAATAATTTTTAATAGATACTTTAAAGCGTATTTTCAAATAACAATAATGAGCCCAATATACCTGAGTGTTTCCTTTCAATTTCCTGTGCTAATTATGCTAATTATTGTAATTAGTAGTACTTGCTTGCTTTTTAATACTACACAGTTGTTACAGGTAACCTTTAGCCATTTTGATTGTCACCATAACATTTTAATGATTAAAACATCTTTTGAATGCTCAAATTTTTTAGCATTCAGATTACACAGAATAATAATTGCAGTCCTTTTTAAAAGTTATATGATGTTATAGCTACCGATACCATAAATGAAGAAAAATAAGAAAATACTGCTGTAGTAGCTCTGCATCCCTATGCTGTGATATTTCTTTTCTCTTCCTAGAAAAGGAATGAGGAGAGTTCTAAGACAAGCAAAGACCAATGGTCTCATTTGGTTAAGCTATTTTCTCATATATTTTTGCACAAGACAGACAGAAATATACTTAGGCACCAATCTTACTCTTTTTAAGCTTTATATATCACACCTTCATATCAATTAGGTCTTTTTTACAAATTGCCTCTTAATTTTCTATTGACATTATTGTTTTCAAAATAATACAACTAATTTGAATACAATTAGAATGGCTTTGAAACAATGCTATGAATGTAGTTAGTATTTTCATGTAAATGTTATACTACACAAAATATATTTGTCTCATTTGAAGCTCATAACTACTCTATATTATCAGGATAGAAGAAAAAATACTTCCAAAATAATATCAGTTTTCAACATTCACCCTTGATGTTAGTTGACAGAAATCATCTTTTAAAAGTAGATAACTCAAAATCAAATGCATTAAGTCACATCAATGTTTTATAGCAGTGAATAAAAAATATTGGCAAGTTCTGTTGTGTTTTATTTATTTTTTCAGAAAACATACTTTGGAAAGAAAATTTCAAGAGCCTTAAATAATATTACATGCTTCTCATTTTCATTATAGCTGTAATTTTTTTCTCTCTTGTTTTTTAATCAACATTAACTCATTGGAAAGTATTTTGCAACAAATGTGTGAAGTTTTTCTATTGCAGTGGCCTGTGGGCCAGTGCACCTACGTTGGCTGGCAATTTTTTTGAAACCAAAGTTTCATTTGAACACACTCTCAATTATTCATGTGTTGTTTATGAATGGCTTACTGCTCCAACGGCAGTATTGAGTGATAGTGACACAGACTGTATGCTCTGCAAAGCAGAAAGCATTTGTTATCTTGATTTCTATAAAAAGAAATCAAGCTCTGTAATAACTAATTTGATCAAGCAATCTGTACTACACTTCTAATAATTAAACCCAAGTTGAATAAACAGGTAGGAAGAAAACATTTAAAATGAAGCTATGGCTATAGGGGTGATAATATATTTTGTAAGTCAAGATGAGTGAACTTTGAGTCACAAGTCTAACATTAAACTAACTTTCCTTTTTCTTTTATTGTCTTGTTTGCTTTCTACATTACTTCACTATTAGATAGAATAACACTTATTTTTCATTCTAGGTATTTAAGAATAAATTAGGTAAAAAATAAGAGAGAAAGAAAAAAAATAATTCTAGGCAGAGAGAAGAGTCTATGTAAACACATGGAAGAATAAGGAAACACATTGATACTGCTGAAGCAAATGGTATGTAGGGAAACATTTAAGAATAATGTAGAGTTAGCATGTAACTTCTCTGCACCAAACAGCTGATCTGGGGATTCTGTGAGACTCTAAAACCAAAGAACTACTCCCTTCTTGTTCCCTTTATTGGGACACCCTAAGAGTGTTATTTTTTTTCTCTCAATCCTGAAAAGCCATGCTGTGTGATGAGAACTTACTATTTATTTTCCCTGGAACAGTGCCCTGAAATGTTAAAGATATATGACTTATTCCAATCCTGCAGACTGAAGTCAGCTTTCTTTGGGCATATGATTTGCAGACGTTCATGTATGCCATCTTCTTCTAAAAGGTGTGGGGTACATACAGTGATGAGGGTATTCACGGACTGAGAGGAAGTCAGAGCTGATGCACCCTAAAAGGTTTATGGTGGAGTCTGTAAGACGGTTAGTAGAAACTGTGGCCCTCTGAAGTGGGGTGAGGAAAAGGTACAGCTCCTGTGCAGTATCTCACATGGCTGGGTGTTCACTACACTCTTACTTTTCCTTGAGGGAGATATTATGGGCTGAAGAGCTCTCTCTTGGCATTCAGTTGTGCCATCTTTGGGGAGAGTGGTGATGTGTGTAGAGTGAATTTTTTTTTTTTGAGACCGAGTTTCACTTTTGTCTCCCAGGCTGTAGTGCAATGTTGCAATCTTAGCTCACTGCAATCTCTGCCTCCCAGGTTCAAGCGATTCTCCAGCCTTGCCTCCTGAATAGCTGGGATTACAGTCATGCACCACCATGCCTAGCTATATATATATGTGTGTGTATATATACACTTATGTGTGTGTGTGTGTGTGTGTGTGTGTGTGTGTGTGTGTGTGTGTGTTTGTAGAGACAGGGTCTCACTATGTTGGCCAGACTGGTCTCAAACTCCTGACTTCAGGTGATCCACCTGCCTCAGCCTCCCAAAATGCTGGGATTACAGGCCTGAGCTACCACACCCAGGTTGTTTTTCTTATTCCTTTTAATTTATCTGTTTTAGATATTTTTGTTGCAACCAAGTGCTGGGATCTATCTGCTGGATTCCCAAAATGCTCTCTCATCCATTGGTGGATCTGTGGACAAATGAGAGTTGAAAACTCCTATTTTACTAACTTGTTAATGCAACTTTGAGTATAGTGATAAACAACTTTGTGGCAAGGACCACTACAAAAGTATTTCTTCTCATTTTGGTAAAAAATTAATTGCTTTATTGTTTTTCAAATGAAATTTTTTTTTCTTGTTTTTTCATCATTATACTTTAAGTTCAGGGGTACACATGCAGATCATGCAGGATTGTTACATAGGTATACACACACCATGGTGGTTTGCTGCATCCATCCCCCTATCACCTACATTAGGTAATTCTCCTAGTAATACTTCTCCCCAATTCCCCCACTCCCTGCTATCCCTCCCCTAGCCCCCACACCCCCCAACAGGCCCACTATTATCCAAATTATAAGCTATTTGCTCTATTAATCTGTTTATGTTCATCCCATCCTATAAAGTTAATTAAATTGGATGCTCAATTAACTTAGGATTTCCTCTAATAAATAAGAGGGCAAGAATTCTTGGGAAAGACTTCCATAAGCCTAATTTTTGCTATCAGTAATATGGATTTCTGTTATACAAGAATACCAGATAATTGGGAGGATTCACTGTCCATAGTGTCCATGTTGTTAAAATGTATTGAAATTACAATGTGTTAGATAAATATATGTTATTATGCTAAAATTGGTGGGGTCTTTCTGTACGATGTCATTAATTTGTCAATATTATACCCCTGGTACAGCTTTCTGGGATTTTGTCCAAGAATATGAATTAGCCCTAATTTTACACATATTAAACTCTTATGTGTCTTGTATTAAATAGATGGATTTTTTATTTTAATAACATCAAAATTTATTTATAATGTGTATACATATTTTAGGTGATTCAATTTTGACATTGGCATTTGATCTATTTCATGTTCAATATTTGTGGAATTAAGGTAATTTATGTAATGTGATCCACTTGTCTAAAGGTATTTCCTGAATTTAAAAAAGCAACTCTTTTCAATATCATTTATTAATACATTTTTATAAGATTAAACTTTATTCCATCGGATAGGCAGAGGACACAATTCAACTACCATCCTTAACAACAATATTGACTTTTAACAAATACTCACACTTTGGTAATCTCTAAAAGAGATTAAAAAGTATAATTTTCATCCTCAGTGAAATTTTTATCCTTCAAATAACTGTTCTTCTATTCAGTTACAAAATCATGCTAGTTAAATGACAATCTCAATTATAATAGCAGTAATTATATGCTAGATATTTTTTGGAGTACTTTAAATTACTGATTTTTTAATAACAACATATAAGGTAGGTACAATCATTATTGCCACTTTCTGGTATAGAAACATAGGTAAAGAGATATCAAGAAATACATTCAAGGTCACAGAGTTAGGAAGGTTAGAACTGTAATTTCAAATTTTGTCTCCAAAGTTTCTAGTTGTATCGCATCATTGTGCTGCCTTTTAAGCTCCCCAAAATCTGGAATGCAGAATTGATGAGAATGGATAAGTTAGAGATGGTAATGGATTTTGCTTGCCCCCAGTCAGAATTTATGGACCGCAAATCAAACTGCATTTGGAAGAGGATCTCACTCAGAATACATGTATTTGTTTCTTAAGGTTGCAGCAAGAAGTTAACACAAACTTGGTAGCCTAAAACAACAGAAATGTTTGTCTTATAATTCCTGAAGCCAGAAGTTCAGAATTACAATGTTATCAGGGCTACCTTCCAAAGGCACAGGGGAGAATGCTTTGGGGACTCTTCCAGTTCCTGGTAGTTTCAGATATTCCTTGGCTGTGGCAGCAAAACTCCCATCTCTTCCTTTTTCTTCACATAGTGTTCTTTCCTGTGTCCACTCTGTATACATGTCACTTCTCTTTTCTTCCTTATAATCTCAACTCTAGTTGATATACATGTATGTATATATATTATATATATATAATATATGTATTTATATATTATATATGTATTTATATATATTATATATGTATGTATATGAGCAAATATTAAAAGAATTAATTAATTCTGCACATATTTACTGAGTTTAGGCAGAATACCTGGGAATATATTTTCTAAAAACTTAACAGGATTCTTAATCACAATAGTTAAACGCTATTGCAAAGTGAATAGCACCATGAAACTATTGCTAAGAAATCTAAGTAGAGAAAGTTAATTAAAAATTTACAAAGAGCAAATATTTAAACTATGAAAATAATCAAGAATTGCAGACAAATACAAAGAATACAACTTTAACAAAATTATTAATATGATCAAGTATTGAATAAGTTGCATCAATATTATATCTGCTATATAAAACAATAATTATAAATGTAACAGTTTGATTTATTACCTATTTTTAATTATATTTTATAGATTTCTGTATAAAAAATACAATATTAATGTATTTTTTGTAATGAGAAGAAAATTATCTATATATTTAGCTTAATGTCATGACTTTTTTATTTTGTTATTGAGTCAAACAAAATTTTAAAAATCTATTTTAAAAGTTACAGGTTTTTCTATAACTTTCAGTGAGTAAATAATTGTATTATTTAGTGAGAATGGGATCAGCTGAGCAGACTTTCTGTTCTTGGCTGAGCTCACTTATTTATTTGTGATCAGCTGTGAGTGAATCAGGCGGGCAAATGTGATGATCTTTCTGGGCTGTCTCACATGTTGAGGATCTTGCTGTCTTTGGGCTGATTTAGAATGACCTCAGCTTGGACAGTTGGGTTTGCCTCCACCTGTTTTCTCATTATCCAACTGGCTAGTGCAGGCTTTGTTTTTGTTTTGTTTTGTTTTGTTTTTTAGCAAGATTCTGAAAGAGCGATAAAGAGCATGCAAAGACTCTTAAGGCATAATTTATCACACTATGACTTCTACCACATAGAGAAGAAAAGATGGTCCATATACAATTATTTAATTTTAGGTATTATATTAAGATCCTATAGGCATAATTGAATCCAAGTAGAATCTGAAATTAATCAACTTATCATTGATCCACATTTGTCTTCTGTTTCAATAGCAATATTCTATTTATATTGTATTGGCCAGAATAAATCACATGGATCTTATAGTTTCAAAGGAGGAGTAGTACATGTCACAACTTGATATAAGGAGCTAAGCTACAAACTCATAGTGCAGCAAGTGTGGATATAGTTACATAATTAGAATTCAGTTTTAAAATCAATCTCACAGAAATTCTAGTGTCTCCAGGAAATTTGCTACTAGGTCTCTGGGAGGGTAATACATGTACTAAGCCCAGTATGTGTACTAAGCGAACATCATAACTTTTGAAGTAGAATAATGCAGTGAGCTCTGCTGTTAAACTGCTCAGATCCTATTCCTAGTTCTACCACTTTTGACAAAGTTATGTATACTATCTATCCTGAGTTGCTCTATCTTTCAAATGGGGCTATTTTTAAAACATACCACAGCACTTCACCTTGTTCAAACAAGCAAACCACTTAGGACATTACTGGGAACATAATAAACTTCTAGTATATTTTAGCTATTATTATTATTATTGCTCAATAAACAGGATCATAAATTTTAGGTCAAAGGCAACTTGATTAAATTAAGATAATGTCTGGAGTTTATTGTGCCCATAAGGCTCTTAATGTAACACCTCAAATTAAAGAATGGTATCTGGACCTTTGTTTCTCCCCCTTTATTTATATACTCTTTGTTGAAGATCTCAACCAGCCCTGTGGCTTTATAGTAAATGATGCCAGTGACTCCAATCTTGTGCATCTAACCACTCCCTGGACAACTGCACTGTGTATATAACAATTGTGTTAATGTTAATGGCTGCAAGATTAATTCTCCAACCACCTCCACCTTTCGGCCCATCATGTTTCCTTTTTAATCTCTTTCACAACCATTGCATTAGTTATTCAAGTTTAAAGCCTAGCAATTATCTTTGTTTCTTCTTTTTACTCTCACTTTCTACGTCCAATCCTCAACAAGTCTTATTTACTTGAACACGAGTGTACTCCTTGATTTTTCTTCCTCTCTCTATCCCCATTGAAAAAAAACTTATAATAAATCAATGTTTTATCTAAAGTCTTTACTTCTGCAATAGTTTCTCTTATGTCTATGCATTCACTCTTGCACTTCTATACTTCCTTTTCTTGCAACTAAAGTAATCTTTTATATATGAACCAGATCATCTTACTTCCCTACACATAATCTTCCAGTAACTTCTCATAGAACTTGGAATGAAATTCAAATTACTTATGACCTCCAAATATGTGTCCCAAAAGGAAAAGACTTTTTGTACACAAAAATCTCTAGCCTCACCCAGTGCCTGCTTTCCCTGGCCCACTAAGCTTCACATAGCCTCTTCCTCTATGATCTCCCAGTCTGCTGAGCTACCTTTAATTAAGGTTTCAAATCTTATTCCCTTTATGTGGAATAATTTTTGCCTAAATTATTTAATGGATAGTTTCTGTTCTGTTTCTCTTTAATGTTATTTATTTCAGAAATTTGTTTACTTAACTGTCCATCTAAAGTAACCTTACCTCATCCCAAACTACTGTCTATCATATCACCCTGTTTTATGTGTGGCTTTTACTTCCATCTGAATTTACTTTATGTACTTAATTGCATATTTTCTGCTTACTCCCCATATTTTTGAGGTATTTTGTTTAACAACTGTACTTCCAGAAATTTGGTAGTGCCTAGAACATAAGTGTTTTACAAATGATCCCTGAGCTAGGTCTATCAGAAAGCTGTGTCAAATCATGTAGACACTGAATCTAAAAAGCCTCTAAAGTTTAAAAACCACAATTAAAAAAAAAATGTATAATTGCATTTGGAAAATAATATTCTAACAAATTGATCTATAAACTGATTTCATTAGTTATTTAAACATATCTTATAAATGTAACATATACAAAATGATGTCTAAAGTCTAGTTAACATAGCATGACCAAAAGGAATATTGTTTTGCCAGCACGAAAAATAAATAGAAAATGATTGAGTATGATATATTTAAGCATTTGGTTGATATTGTATTTCCTAAAATGTCAAATCTTTAAAGGCCACAGAGAAATGACAAAAAAAATGCCATAATAACAAATTTATATTGTTATTTCAATAGGTGTGCTTGCAGCTATAATAACTGATCACAGAAGACAATTTTATTTCCACATTTTTCTGACAAGTTAGTAGTAATCTGCATAAAAATGAGCATATTTCTCTCAAAATTATCTAATAAATATTTTCTTCAGGGGTTTCAACAAATATAACGAATTAATCCTAACTAATTAATATTGAGAGAAATGTAAAAATACTGAGTAAATGAAAATTTGATTTTTCAAAGGGGTTATTTTATTTCTTCCATGAGAAAACATTTTAAAAATAAACTTTCAACCTTTTATTCATTTTATTTCAATGTAAGATAAAAATAATGTATTCAAGTATTATTAATTAGAATATATGACTAAAATTGAGTAAAATTTAGTCTATGTTACCCAAATGGATTTTGTTCAATTAAAGTTTCTTAACATTCTTATTTCTATTTATACAAATATATTTCTTTATACAGTTAAAATAAAAGAGAGCATATAAATAAATGTGCACATGATTAGCTGCTTTTTTAATAAAAGTGCCAAAACAATTTAATGGGGAAATATTGTTTTTCAAGAAAGAGAGCTGAAACAGCTGGATATCCACATATAAAATAAATGAATTTGAATCCCGCCTCACATCACACACACACACACACACACACACGCAAACACGCAACACACACACACACACACACACACACACACACAAACTTCTGTTGAAATGGGATAGACTTAAAAGCAAGCTGAAACTGTAAACATTTTTGAAAAAAGGCATGAGATAAATATTCACCATCTTGTGGCAAGGAAAAGACTTTTTATTATACAGAAATCAGTAGCCATAAAAGTAAAAGTGATTTAAAAGTTAATAATAACTCTTGGCAGCTTGTATAAATTATCAATGATTTCTTTATAGGCATTAGCTTGATATATCAGACTTCTTTTTTGTAAGTAAAAACTTCTTCTATCAATGGCTTTTCTAACTTGATATTTAGCTTTTGCTCTGCAGTATTAGAAAAAAATCTCTGATTAAAGTATATTTGTAGAATACATTTTTGTAAAATTGTATCTTTTGTGCTGTCTAAAAATTATGTAATACTTTTGTTCATATAAATTCTAGAAACTGTGGGTAGATTATATGAATTTCAGATATATAATTGATATCAAGAATTCTGGGAACTCATGTGCATTTGGAAATTTAACTGTATAAATTCACAGTTCTATAAACCTAAGATAAAAAGAAGCCTTTGCAAAATGAGTATTGAATATATGTCAGATCATGTCACTCCTTGCACAAAACCTACTAGTGGCTTTCTCTTTTACCCAGGGTAAAAGTCAAAGTTCTTACAATGATCCATACAGCCTGTCTGATTGCTCCCTGCCTCACTCACTATTCTCATCTTGCTCCCTCCTCTCTCTCTTTCTCACTACTTCTCATGTTTATTAAACTTGCTGAGCTCAGACAAGTAAGCTTATATTTAGGTTTATGTCCAAACATCACTTTTTCAAAGAAGATTTCCTTGCCTATTTTAAAATTGAAGTAAGTGCAGTGAAATATTTCAGCAACTACTGGTGTTTTTTATGATACATTATGTGAGCATGTCCTTCAAATTACTTTCATAAGTCTGCAATTTTTTCAAGATTATTTTCTAGACTTTAGGAATGTGTTGATTTTATTTGAAAATTCCAGTAATTTTTCATCTTCCATTTTGTTTGCCATAAAATGCCTTTAAATTCAAATTTGTCATCAGAATTCATTTTCCATATAATGCTTTATCAATGTAGTTTTCCAGGTAAGTTTTATTTATATGTGAAATTGTTTTCATTCAACATTCATTCACATGCCCATTTCTCTTTAAAACAGCATACTAGTGATATATAGAGTTGTTCTGATATACTCAACCATGCCTCCTGTTCTATGGCATTGTACACAATTCCATATTAATCCAATATTCATTACTTTAGAGAATCAGATTAATCTAGGCTGCAGGTGAATGTCTCAATCATATTTCTTAATTTTATGTTAAAGTAGTACAATTTTTTTCTGAATCTCTCTCAGAAGATACATATTAAGACATTTTATAAGATAATTAGTTCTAATTATTTTATATCTCTGAAATTACGATAAAGACAGATTTTCTTGGAAAAAAAATCATCTTGTTCCACTTGGAAATTAAAAGGTGACATATTGATTTCACCTGCAAAGGCTTCCTTGCTATTAGTGAAGTGAGTGATGTTTAAAGTAAAAGTCACAGAGAATGCCACTGGAGTGCTAACAGGTAAGTATTAAAGATAAATTATCTTACTCCTGAAAGCAATGAGCTGTTAAAATGAAAAAGAATATTAAGCGAGATAGTCTAATTATAACCTTCAGATGGCAAAATCTTAATTAAAGTTTTAGAATACATAAAAGAATAAGTTAAATGGCAATGAACAATATTGTACACGTTGAAGGATAGTGCCAAAGTTAGTAATGAAAATCACATTATCTCTATCTATTCAGCACTTGTTACTTTGCTCCATACACATACCATAAATGTTGGTGAAATTAATCAGTTAAGCATCTATGCTTCATACTACCTAGAGCAATCATCCTCATCAGAAAAACCACTATTCTTTTTCTTTACTTCTTTTAAAGCCATATCTTTATTTTCTGACTTTTTAAAATATAGGTAAAATAGACATGGCCATTCTTTTTTATATTTTTTCCTGATATCTCTTTTAACATCAAATCTAAACAAAATAAACTTTATGCAGGAAGGTTTTCTAATATTTAGTCATTATAAGTTTTATAATTCTATGTTAGTATTTCTATTTATACCTACATATTCACTTTCTAGCACTTGAAGCTTCATCTATAATAGAAACTGAAGGATGACAATGTCCCAAAAACTTTTAGACATTCTTATGACATGCAATTCAAATGGAACTAAATTACTAACCAATCACTTGCCAAAGAAAACCTGACTGCAAATTTAGACAATATTTCCTTCCATATAAACCAGTTTTTTAAACCACTACCACTACTAAAACCATAGACTCTGAGAAAAAAAAAATACATGAGGCTAATGTCAAAGAAAGGGGCATTCAATAAGTGGTAAAGCGAATGCTGTCAATACCATCACTACCTGCCTCATTGCTTGCACACTCGGCAAATGCCTGCTGACACAATCCCATTCTCTCTATTCTTCATTCATATAGCATGCCAGGAGTAATCAGGGATGTGTCACTAAAGATTATAAATTTGGGATAGCTCTTTCTAAAGAAATACTATGTAATCTTTAAAAGAATCTTCTCAATTATTAATATTAAATAAATTACGTACATAGATACAGAATAAAGCAGTAATTTAAAAGTTGATTCAACAGAATACATAATCAGTGGCTATTACGTTTTTTTTGTCTTCAAACAGCAAACAGGGGTAATATGTAAAAATTCTGGGAAATTTTACTAGTCTCAACTTTCTGGTGATTTCTAATAAGTTTCTCTTCATTTTCAAATGCTAACATTAGAACACCATTGTCACTTTGTATCATTGTTACTATTGCAAAATGAATATATCCTTCAGGAAAGCAGAAAATCAGTATAACAGGGGATAGTTAGGACCTATCCCAGAACTATATACATATATAAACAGTTCTACTAAATTTGTGAAAGAAACAGATAAAAGTGTCTAGAAAGCATTATATTTCTGATAAATAAAAATGTCAAATAAATATTCTAGCATTCTGACAAATCATATAAAGACTCAGGAGCGAGGAATGCTGAGTATAAAATAAATCATGGTGAATATCAAAACCAGTGAAATGTAGAGTTAATATTTAAACTCATCTTTGTAGTGTGATAAGTAATGCATATCTTAAGCTACATAATTTATTTAAAGTAATGTATATAACTTTTAAAAGCAAATTGGTTATGGAAGTATGCATCTAAAATTAGAGGATTTTACAAAAAAATGTATGGAGTTAAAGACAAAAAGTAACATACTTTTATATTACTATTATATTCTAGACAATGAAGAAAATATTTGGTTTCAAAGACACACTTAATACTAGAATAAAAAAATTATATCCAAATCACAATAAAAAGAACAAATAGAAAAATGAAAATCTAAACGATATAGCAAAACATACGACAAAACTAGTAAGAAAGTATCAAAAATAGTATAAAATGAGATGAGCAAATTAAAAACAAAGTATGTCCTACAGCTCTAAAACTCACCAATATACCATGGTCAAATAGAACAATTTTCATAAAAACATAAATTTTAATATTAAAATATTAACATAATTTTATATTAAGTCAAAGGAAAGAGTCATACACTCTCCTGGATACCAAAAATAAATATTCATTTCTCAGTCAATTAGTAAGAAAAAAATAAGTTTTAAATAGCATGCATTTCTTCGTTTTCACACTACTATAAAGAACTGCCCAAGACTAGATAATTTATAAAGGAAAAAGGTTTAATTGACTCACAGTTTGGCATGGCTTGGAAAGCCTCAGGAAACTTACAATCATGGCAAGAGGTGAAGGAAAAGCAGGCACCTTCTTCACAAGGCAGCAGGAAGGAGAAATGTTGAGCAAAGGGTGAAGACACCTTAGAAAACCACCAGATCTCATGACAACTCACTCACTATCATGATAACTGCCCCCATGATCCAATTACCCCACCTGGTCTCTCCCTTGACAGCTGGGGATCATAGGGACTATAATTCATGATGATATTTGGGGTGGAGACACAAAGCCTAATCATATCATATGATTAAAACAATATTTTAAAATCATTAGCATTGATATGTTTGAATAAATTGAAACTAGATCCCATCAGTAGTTACATAACATAGAAAAAATTATTCCTTTCTGCACCTCAAAAAATAATCATCGATTGGCTTAAGTCAATCCAAATACACTTATATTAATATTGAAAAATTGTGGAATCAGAGACCATGCAAAGGACCAAAGGTTAAAATGTAGTAGATCAAATAAATGGCTACTATTCTTTCTACACATATAAGGAGACCTTACATTTTGATTGGCTAGTTTGGATTCATTAAATATTAATAATATCTACTTTTACTCTTCAAGTATTACAATTTAAAAAATAAAATATGTGAATTCTCTTTTTAACTATACTAAATTTATCATAAATCAATATTTGAAAAGTATAAATTCATAAGGGCAAGGAAAATGGAGTGAAGAAAACAGATAACAAGTTTAGAAAGACAGAAAGTAAAAACAGAAAGTAACTTACATGGTAGAATAGAAAATGCAAATATGTAAATACTCTCAGAAAGAAATATGAGTGAAACCTAGGTAAGTTTCCTTATAGAACACAAAAGCTCAAGGTACGTAAAGTATCAGGAAAATAAGAGGACGTTAGGATTAGCAAATGGAAAATTCTCTCATCCTACTCCCTGTATGATGCATTGAGACTAGGGTTGAAGGATTCTTCTCTGAAGAAACTGAGAAAACTTAATATAGGGGGAAGAAAAAAACCCCTACACATGCTATAATTTATATCCTTACAGAAACAGAAGAAGAAATAATAGAATACTAGAAGTAATAATCAAGAACAAATAAATGTTTTTGAAAATATATTTTAAATACATATACATATACAAATTAAATGTATACTTATATGAATTAATGTATATAAATGAACATGATACTTGAAATATTAATTGCAGACAATAAGAGTAAATTTAAAAGGCAATAATAAGAGAAAAAAGATAACTTTATAAAAGCAAATAAGTAATCCAAGAGTTACCAATAAGGTAATAGAGAACATTAAGGGAGACTCCTTTAAGAAATAATACAGAAAAAAATTTAAAACTGAATTTTATAAAAATTTAGAAAGAATAAAAAATATTTATATTAAAGACTATAGATAGAAACGAAAGAAAACAAAAAATCATTATGACAAAATATATAAGGCCAGAAATAGTAACAAATTATATACTGAAGAGTTTGGAGGAAGTCTCCAGAACCACTCTCACTTCTGACACTAATTACAAATCTGGGAGTCCCTAAGATGACCCTTGCATTTGCCAATTCTATGGGGGTACTCATAGAATGCTGATATACTAATGGTTAGTTTATTATGGGGAATGAATACAGATAAAAATTAGACAAATGAAGCAGATACATGGAGCAGAGTCCAGAGTGTGTACCAAGAGTCTTTGCCTCTCAGTGGAGCTGTGTACAGTGCTAATTTCTTTAAGGCAACAATGCGGTAATATATGCAGTAAGTATTGTTAACCTGGGAAGCTCACTCAACTTTTGATGTGCAGAAATTTTGCAGGGGTTTGGTCAAGAAGAAATGGTTCACCACCTGCCTGGCTGACATTCGTTTCCAACCCTTCTGGATGTTGAGGTAATATTGCATGACAGTAAGCTGTCACTGAAAATCACATTGCTAGGCTAGATCATCTGGTGTGGCGGAAGTCCCCAGGCCTACAATGACACTCTTATCAGGCAGAACATTCCATGGACTTAGAGATTATTTCCCAGAAGCTGAGGGCAAAGGCCAGACCTCTCTTTAGGCAAGGTTAATTCTGTACTATACATATACCAATAGCTTTTTAAGAAAATAACAAGCCATATAGAAAGAAGCAAAAATAAAAAAGACATTAGAATATTAAATTCAGTAAAACAATGTCTTTAAAACAAAATAATTATATTTTTAGACATCCATTTTCATTTTCAGCCATAATACCAACAACTTGTGAGGATAGACTGAACGTGTAGAGTTATAAGCTTTCCAATATTTTTTATCATGCAGTTATTGTTGGAAAGCTACTCAAGATTGTTACACAAATAAAATAGATAATTAAACCAAAGAAGAGGAACACTATAGTTTCCAGGAATTACAAGCTGGAACATGGGAGAGCATCAGAGATAAATGCCAAGGAGGTAGAACAAGATGGCAGAATAGAAGGCTCTACTGATAGTCCCCCAATCCCCATGAAGACACCAAATTAACAACTATCAACACAGAAAAAAGCACCTTCACAAGAACCAAAAATTAGGTGAGCACCCATAGTATCTGGTGTTAACTCTGTATCACTGAAAAAGGGACTGAAAAGATAGAAAAAGCAGACTTCAATCACCTATGCCACCCCTGTCCCAATCACCTCTCCCACCACCTGGCAGAGGTATTATGGTGCAGAGAGAATCTCTGAGCAACGAGGGAGAGAGAACAGAGAAGATGTGAAGCAGTGAAGTCAGTGCTGTCCTGATAGAGCCAGCAGACTGAACTCAGCTGGCACCCACACACGGAGGAAGCATTTAAACCAGCCCTAGCCAGAGGGTAATTGCCAGTTCCAGCACTTGGAACTTGAGTTTCTGCAAAACTTATCACTGACGGCAATGGAGCCCTGGGTCCCAAGAAAACATGCAAGGCAGTCTAGATCATTAGGACTACAAGTCTTAGGTGAGTCCTAGTGCTAAACTGGGCCCAGACGCAGTGGACTTGTGGAGCACATGACCTACTGAGAAACCAGCGGGATGGCTAAGGGAGTACTTGCATCAACCCTACCCTAATCTCAGGCTGCACAACTCCTGGCTCCTCTGCTTGAGGAGAAGAAAGGAAAGAGTGGGGAGGACTTTGTCTTGCATCTTGGTTATCAGCTCAGCCACAACAGGATAGGGTACCAGTCAGAGCCATGAGGCCTCCATTCCAGGCCCCATCTCCCAGATGAGATTTCTAGATGCACTCTCAGCCAGAAGGGAACCAGCTTTCTAGAACAGAAGGACCTAGTCTAGAAGCATTTATCACCTACTAATTGAAGAGCTCTTGGTCCCTGGATAACCAGTGGTGATAGCCAAGTACTACATTGAGGGCCTTGTATAAGCCTCTGAAACTTGCTGGCATCGGATGAAACTCAGCACATTACCAGCTGGGGTAACTATGGGGTAAACCTTCTTCTTCTTGAGAAAAGAAAAGGAAAAAGTAAAGGGGGTTTGTCTTTTACCTTAGGTACCAAGACATCAATGGGGGGTAGAACACCAAGTGGGCTCTTGGGGTCCCTCATTCCGGGACGTGACAGTTGGATGTCTTCTCTGGACCAGCACTGGGCCAGAAAAGAGCCTGCTACCCTGAATGGTGCATCCAGGCCAGGCAGTATTCACCACAAGCTGACTTAAGAGCCCTTAAGTCTAAGAGAACAGTGGTGGTAGTCTGGCAGTACTCCCCATGGCCTGTATGATGATTGCTGTGGGGTGAGGCTCCTCTGCCTTTGGAAAGGGGAGGAGAGAGTGGGAAAGACTGCATCTTGTGATTTGAGTGCAAGCTCACTATCACAGAACACCAGGTAGACTAATAAGATCTTGACCCTGGTCTGACTCCTGGAAAGCACCTTTGGACCCACCTCGGGGCTAGGGAAAGTCACTACCCTGAAGGGAAGGACACAGACCTGGCTAGCTTGACTACCTGCTGATAAATGACCAGGGACCAATCCTGTAGAAACAGAAATACGTGACTTTTCAGAGCACTCAAAATAGCTGTGTTAATGAAACTCAAAGAAATTCAAGATAACAACACATAAAAGGGATTCAGAATTCTGTCAGATACATTTAACAAAAAGACTAAAATCATTAAAAAGAATTAAGCAGAAATTCTGGAGATGAAAAATGCAATTGGTGTGCTGAACAATGTATCAGCATCTTTTAATAACAGAATTGACCAATCAAGAAATAATTAGTGAGCTTGAAGACAGGCTATTTGAAAACACGGCCAGAAAGAAAAAAAAGAATAAGGAACAATAAAGCAAGCCCATAGGATCTAGACTCTACCCTCCAAAGGACAAATCTAAGAGCTATTGCCCTTAAAGAGGAAAAGATAGAAGGTTTATTCAAAGGGAAAATAACAGAAAACTTCCTAAACCTAGAGAAAGATATCAATATTAAAGTACAAGATAGTTATAGAACACCAAGCAGATTTAACCAGAAGACTACTACCTCAAGGCACTTAATAAATAAACTCTCAAAGACCAAGAATTAAAAAAAAGGATGCTAGAAGCAGTTATAGAAAAACAAAAACTAGTGACACAATGGAGCTCCAATACCTCCGGCAGCAGACATTTCAGTGGAAACCGTACAGACCAGAAGAGACTGGTATGACATATTTAAAGTGCTGAAAAACAAACCAAAATGAAAAAAAAAATCACGTTTACCCTTGAATAGTATATCCAGCAATAATATTCCTCAAACATGAAGAAGAAATAAAGACTTTCCCAGACAAAAACAAACAAACAAAGCCGAGGGACTTCATCAACACCAGACCAGTCTTACAAAATATTCTAAAGGGAGAGAACTTCAATCATAAAAAAATAATATTAATGAGTAAAAAGCAATCACATGAAGGTGCAAAATTCATTGCATGCCTGAATCAAAATATCTCATATACTTTATAAACATATAGACCTACTATGTGCTCACAAAAATTAAAAAATTTTAAACAGATAAATGTCAGTATATTGTTAGTGCGACTGTCTTAGCAATTTATGCAGATGACATTTATAGGATAAATTGCTTTGTAAATTCTTTCAGGAATATAAATAATATGGCTAGGCAAGCCTGAAGACATACTTAAATGTTTTGTAAAACCATCTATGACCATCCACAAATTTGCTAAAGAATCTGTAAATAACGGTAAATATATTATTTTAATGCCATTATTAAAAGTGCATTGGCATTAAAGAAAGCATTAAAGTGCAAAAGCATTAAAGAAAATAATATTTCCAAATGCTTATAAAAACATTTATTTGTTTATCTAGCACTTGTGATAGAAAATAGAAATAAATGTGGAAGGGCTTTTGCTTTCAGCAAGTGAAAGTAGCTTATAGTAGGCCAATGAACCTACTGAGAAAACTACAAAAAAATAAGAAAACACAGAAATTATATCTTTAAAGGCATTAGAGAGATTATACAGCATAAAAAATAGATGGGCCATGAATTTGGAGAGGGAAGAGCCATGAAGAGGTGAACTGACATTGTGTAGACACTTAACCCTGGGGAATTATTTTCTAGGTACAAAACAGGAGACTGAGAAACCAGGTATCTTCATCCACTTCACAATTTACACAAACAAAGGCTATTCCCAGAATTACAAATAAAGCAGCAAAGTCTTTAACAATCTCTACGAGAATTTGGACATACAAAGCTGTAAACTTGGGAGAACTAAAACCTGTGTTTTCCTTTTCTATCAGTATGTTTTCTGATTTTGATGTTAAGTAAAGTAGATGCCTAAAATGCAGCAGAAAGCATCTTAAAGCAGAATATGGAGTTCCCAGAAGTCTTGCAGTGCTAAAAAGATAAAAATTGATATTAAAGTCCTCACAGGGGAAGGATTTTGGGTGACACTGAGACCACAATTCTTTCTAAAGCCATGGAGAACCAAATGTTAGGAGTAGAATCTTATAAAAGGTAGAATAGGTTTACCACTATTCTGAGTCTTGACTCAGCTCAGTCCATGTTTAAATTAAAATAATTCATTCCCATGTCTCTCTCTGTTTAGTAGAAAAATGATTAACTCTGTCTGGGAAAAAATAAAATCATCTGGAGTCTATGCAATGGGAATAATATTTCATGTTTTAAAAAAGGTAAGTGTGCATTCCAAGATACTGGACTATATGACATAAAATCCAAGAAAATAATAAACAAAAAGATCGTAAATAATGCAGATGAGATTTATCCAACAACAACTTTTAAATAATTGTGACTAATGTGTTCAAAAAAACAGAAGAAAAGATGCATAAAGTAAGCCAATAATAAAGAATTCTGGCAATTCAGCTTTTGTTTGAGGCTGCTTAGTCATCAGAGGTTGCTGACAAAATTCATTTCCTTGTAGTTGTTAGACTGAGGATTTAATTTTTTTTTTCTTGAATCACCATACATTCCTAGAAGCTGCTTTCTGATCTTACCACATGAACACTTAAAAATGGCAACTTTATTATATCTCACTTCTTTAAATCCAATAACAACAATAACAAAACAACTTCTGGATTCATTGATCTTTGGATAGTTTTTTATGTCTTGATTTCCTTCAATTCAGCTCTGATTTTGGTTATTTCTTGTCTTCTTCTGGCTTTGGGTTTTGTTTGCTCTTGGTTCTCTAGTTCTTTTAGTTGTGATGTTAAGTTGTTAAACAAACAAATTCTACAAAGGAATAAAGGAGTGTTTCAAAATAAAATTTTGACAAATTTATTTTAAAGATCAAATTGGCATTTGTTATTGATTTGTGAATTGGTCAGCATCCCATCTACAAAATATTTAGTTGGGCATGGTAGAACAATAGGATTTTTTAAGGTTGTTTGAGAAGAAACAAAACAGCATAATGAAAAAAGACAGCTTGGTTAATATCAGCTTACTTCAGGTCACTTTCTTTATAAAGGTTATAACAGAGGGACTTTCTTATGATGCTGACTCAGGTTTACTGGGTCCTGTTTGATTGGTTGTTGTGAAACTCCTGGTTTTCTGTAATTTTAAATTCCAGTTTGATTATATGACACTTAATATGTATGACTCAATTTTGGTTTGTCTTGTTGTGCCTAATGCAAAAGCTCAGTCCAAAACAATGGCCTCTTATAAATTTTAACTCACAGAAGAGAATGGGAGTTTGCCAGGAAGATGGATTACATGTACAGAAATATGATAACGAGAACAACAACCCATCACCTTTGCCATATTCTAGTTAAAAGCAAGACACTGATTTAGCCAACACACAAGGGGAGGTTACACAAACATCAGGAGACAAAAATTAGACTTCAGAATCTATCTTCTACACATAGAACTAGATTTTGAAGTAGAAATGTTTATTCATTTCATGAATAACGTTTGTCATAATTCTCGTATCAAATAGATAAAATTATTTATTTATTTTTATTCATATTTAGTTTTCTAGACAACTGAAAGTTATTCTCTTTTAAAACAAGTCTGATTTTGTACACGCATAATATCAATATCTTCAGTCAAATGTTGATTTTATTTTTCCTGAGATAGAAACCCTTTCGTCTAGCTTTGACTCTAAGAAATCCAGAATAAATCTCTATTAAATGCAGGTCATGAACAAAGCTTTGCTACTTGATGAAATGGAATTATACACAGTGTAATTTTAATAATTAAAAAATCTCCACTATTGTGTAAATACATACAAACACATGCAACCTTTATGGGTAATCTTCTTTTTTTTTTTGCAGCATAAAAATGTAGCATACATGAACAGTGCATTGTATGAGAGAGATAGACTTGATGAGTTATCAAAAGTCAACAAATGCAGCAATAATAATTCCTGCAAAACTCTTGATAATTTACAGTGGTCCAACAAACTTTTTTTCTATTTAATAACAACAAACACTTACACTGATGCTTTATTCATTCCTTTATGTTAATTTCTTATGACCCTTGAAATGAAAGAAAAACTTCACAATTTAAAACTACAGGAAACATAAGAGCCTTTTTGATTTTTCCCCTTGTTCCTCACTCTAAATCAGGAATTTAGAAAATTTTAAAGAAACCTTGTTCACTGAGCCAAATGTTCACTTTCACATCAAGGAAAGTGAGAGTTTGTTATGAGTTAGCATATTTATTCATGTATAATATTCTCAGATGCCAGTTTAAAATAGATCTCTTGCCATATAACATAGTGCATTTGAATAAGTATGCTAGAGTGTTCTTAAACAAATTCCACTGAAGAAAGCCCACTATTTAGTTATTTATTTTATCTAAGCTCAACTACTTCACAAAGAAGCCCTGACATGCAATAAACAGTGTTCTAATTGTTAAAATTTATATACTCATTTGTCCTTCAAAAACTCAATATTACTTTCTGACTTTTTTAGTGTCATTACTCTACTTAGAAAAATTTGACAATGTCGATATTAATGTCAAAAACTTTCTATTGGTTTAAGATCATGGATCACCAGCTTTACTTGTTTTGTTTTGTTTTACAAATGTATTTGCAGCTTCAAATAGGCAGAAACATCCCTGAACATTCTATTGCTTCTAACTCTAAACTACAATTCTAGCAAAAGTTCTAACTGTAGTTAAATATGAATAAATAATGAATGCTTGAAAGTATTAAGTATAAAGATTTATTTACTAAATAAAAGAGCTTCAAAACATCTGTACTAAAAACTAATAAAATTGTCAATCATAGTTGAAGACCTCAAGACACCTGTCAATAATTGATAGAAAAGTAAACAGAAAATCAGTAAGTATATGGACTTCTTGATAACCCTACCAACCAACTTGATCTAACTGACATTTATAAAACATTCCAACCAACTACACTGGAGTGCACATTCTTATCAACCGTGTGTGACAATTAACCAAACAGATCATGTTCTGGGCTATAAAACAAGTACAAACATAAGTAAAAGAATTCAAGTCACAACAGATCATACTGATCTTGATAAAAAGAGAAAACAAAAATAATATCAGAAATGAGAGACGATATCACTATAGATTCTATGGTTTAATAGTATTACCTCTTTTGGGTAATATTATTACCCAATATAAAAATTCAAAATTTGAAGTATGGTTTCTATTGAATTATTTTAAAATAATGAGGTAATACCATATGCTAACATATTTGGCAATTTAATGGACACATTGTATAAAAGAAAAAGCAACCTGCCAAGCTTATACAAAAAATAATAGAATTTTAATGAATTATGATATATTATCATAAGTATACATTTGTTATTATAATAAAAATCAATAGAAAATATTTTTACAAAGATATTAAATAAATCAGATACTATAAATAAAATGGAATTTTGATCCATCTATTGCACTATATACCAAAATTTATTCAAAATATCTCCATAGATCTAAACGTAAAAACCCAAATTATACAACTTCATAGGAACTTATTGGAAAAACTCTATGTGACGTTGGCTTAGATTCAAACTTCTTATATAAACCACCAGAACCAGGACTTATATAAGGAAAAATGAAAAGTTGAACTTCAGCAAAATTAAGAATTCTTCTCTTTGGAAAACATGTTTATGAAAATAAAAAGAGATCACAGGTTTGAAGAAAATAAATAGCATAGCATATACATTAAAATGCTTGTACCCAGAGTATGTAAGGAATTTTCAAACATGTTAATAATAAAACAAACATCAATAAAAGTCAAGAAAATATCTGAACAGACAAGTCATTATAGATGAAATAATAAGATGGACATCATTAGACATTTCTGCAATTCGAATGGAACTACAATGTGATAATTCTACATACCATTAAAAAAATCTAAAATTGGAAGTGACTGTAGCAAATTCTGGCAAGGGTGTGCAGCAACTATGACCTTTAAAGTTTACTGATGCAAATATAAAAATTACAAGTACTTTGAAAACCAGTTTAACAATTTCTTAAACACAGATGCTTCTCAGCTTACAATGGGGTTGTGTCCAAATAAATCTATTTTAATTTAAAAATATCATAACTCAAAAATTCTTTTAATACCTACACCTTACCAAACATCATAGCTTAGCCTAGATTAACTTCAACATGTTCAGAACACTAACATTAGCCTAAAGTTGGGCAAAATTATCTAAAACAAATCTTATTTTAAAATACAGTGTTAAATATCCATGGTTGTTTACTCTTATGATTGTGTGGCTGACTATAAGCTGTAGCTTCCTGCCACTGGCCAGCATTGTGAGATAATATTGTATTGCAGATTGCTAGCCTGGGAAAAAATAAAAATTCAAAATTTGAAGTATGGTTTCTACTGAATGTGTATTGCTTTTCTCTATTTTAAAGTCAAAAACCCGGAAGAACCATTATTAGGTCAGGGACCATCTGTACATACTGATTATTTTATCCCCTGTCTCATTCCTAGGTAGTTACTCAAGAGCAATGAAAGCCTTTTCCATGCATAAATGTTCGTTATAACTTTATTTGTATTAAAAAATAGGGAAAAATTCAAATGAATACCAAAAGAGAAACAAACTGTGGTATATCTATTTAATAAAACATTACTCAGAAATAAACATTGAAATAATTATGGTGTATGAAAGAAACTAAAAAAACAAAAAGAGTATATACGGAATGATTCCATGTTTCAAAGTATAGTTTCAAAATTTTAGATCACCAAGCTATTCTAAGGTGACAGGAGGCAGGTCATTATGTTATGAGAATGAGGAGACTCATGGAAGTGTATGAGGGTGGGATTATAAAAGGGGACAAGAAAACTTTGAGGGTGATATATATGTTCATTATCTTGAAAATAGTGATGGTTTCACAGGTGAATACATAACTCTAAATTTATCAAATTATACAATTTAATAATTTGCTGTGTACTCTGTTAATTATTGATCAATAAATGTATTGAAAAGGGCAAAACTATATTTTCAGCAAATGAAGAGAGATGATTTTCCTTATCATTAAATGTTTAAAAATTATAGCATTACTTATAATAATTACTCGTGTATGGGCCTAGTTATTGTTAACAAAAGTCTGTTAATTGCCATTCTTAAACCTATGTGATTTGTCTAGAAGCAAAATATATTACATAAATATTTTTAATTCACTTTTAATATGTGAATTAAATCTTCAGGATAAAATATCAAAACACAAAATGGATGAGTTCTATTATCTTATTTGGTACTAATACAAAACAAATAAATACAATTTTTCTCAAGCAATGCCATTTAAGGTCTGTAACCTTTTTTATTAAATTCATTCATTTGTTCATTAGTTCTGAACTTCATTTTTTAAAATGATTTTAATAGAGAAGTCCATACATCTTAAAATTACATAGGATTCTCTATATAAGATTAACATTTCTAACCTAATGATTCTTTTAAAACTTACATTTAGGCCAGGCACGGTGGCTCACACCTGTAATCCCAGCACTTTGGGAGGCTGAGGCAGGTGAATCACCTGAGGCCAGGATGTTGAGACCAGCCTGATCAACATAGTGAAACCCTGTCTCTACTAAAAATACAAAAACTAGCTGGGCATGGTGGCAGATGCCTATAATCCCAGCTACTTGAGAGGCTGAGGCAGGAGAATTGCTTGAATCCCAGAGGCAGAGATTTCAGTGAGCTGAGATCCCAACATTGCACTGCAGCCTGAATGGCAAGAGTGAAACTCCAGCTCAAAACAAAAAAACAAACAAAAACCTTACATTCACTAAAAATTTATACAATAAATTAATCAACCAGCCATCAAATATACTGAGGATAAGTTATGCTGTTTGAAATACTACTGGGACTAATATGTGATGCATATCAAATATCAATGTTATAAAATAAAAAAAAAATTTAGAAAATGCTCACAAAGTTTACAACATTTAGATATGTATGTTCATGGATTTCTAGATAAAGATAAATTTCATTAAAATTCCAAATTCTTGCAATAGATATGTAAATATTTAAAGTTACTATATTTTAATTCAAAATTTATTTTTTGTAAATAAATTCTAACTCAATAAAGACCAAAAAGCTTTAGAAACAAAGTACTAGATCAAACTGTACTAAAGATTTTTGAGAAGTTCAATAAATTTACAAAACCTACAAGAGACTAAGACAAAAAAAGAGATTAAAATAAAACAAAACATTAAATAATACATTACTATAAATGAGAAAGGCCATAGACTTACAGGTAATTTATATGTGTGTGTGTGTATATATATATATATATATATATATATATATATATGTAAAATTAGATATGCAATTTATATATAAAATAATTAAAAATACATTTTCAGTAATTTAATTATTTTAATAAAAAATATATTATTTTCCTAATTAAAATGATGTGTTATATATGTATTATTTTAATTTAATAATTATCTAAAATTCTTCCTAAATTTCATTAACATCTCTGCTAATTTTATAATGTTCTGAGAAAATGTAACTGTTGCCAGAGGATGTGAAAAAGGCAAACAGACTAAATTAAATTTGGCCCATCATTGTGTTAGAAGACATTGCTCTGCAACTGAGATTTAATAAATAGATGGCAAATCTGAATTAGTTTCCTGAGACTGCTGTAACAAACTAACAGAAATCGAATCGTTTAACCCAGCAGACTTTGACTGGCTCACAGTTTTGGAAGCTAGAAGTCCAAACTTAAGGTGTTGGCAAGGCCAAGCTCCCTCTAAATCCTCTAGGGATGGATCATTCTTGTCTTCATTTAGCTTCTAGGAGTGAAAACATCTTCATAAAGTTAATAAAATTCATTGCCAGGTGTTTCTTGACAAAAGTATAAGCCTAGAATAGAGTTATGGCTTGGCATTAATTTTAACCAGCCTGCCCTTTAGCTCACTTCCTTACACTTGCTTTTTGCCCATAAGTCAGGTAGACCAGCTCACAGGCACTATCTTCCCTTAATCGTTCCCACAGAAAACATCTTTTATGTTGAGAAACCTCAAGCTTTCCATTTAGGATGCTTCACAGATCTCGAATTCCAGCAAAACCACCATTGCCAGCTAGTCTGGGAGCTCTCACTGAGGAGCTGACTCAAGTGAAGAACGCAATTTCCACATCCTGGTAATTTTATCCCCTTATTCTGAGCAATCAATCAGTGAATCCAATCTTCCAGCCCCTTGCCTGCCACAATTCCCTTATATACCCTAACCCAGAACTCCTCAGGAAGACAGGTTTAAGAATACTTCTTACCTCCTTCTCTGTTAAGGTGTCTGATGATTATCAAACTCTTTGCCTGTTGTAACTCCTGCTATTTCAGTGTATCGGTCCATTACCATGCAGTAGGTAAATGAGACTGGTGATCCAGTAACAGTAGTTCCAGACATTTCTTGAGTAGTAGCAACACAAATTTAGTTTCTGCTTCATCTTCACATTCCTATCTTTCCTATGTGTCTCTTCTCTTCTTGTAAGAACATGAGTCAAGTTGACTTAAGGGCCACCCTACTCGATATGACCTCATCTTAACTAGTAACATCTAAGAGTATCCTATTTCCAAATATGGTTAAATTCTGAGGTACTGGCCTTTAGGACTTCCAACGTATTTTTCGGGTGGGAAATTCAACTCAGAACACCTTCCCATAGACAAAATGCATGGGTCCAATGATCAGCAGGGGAAAAGGATTGGTTACTACTATCACATGAAATAACCCACTGAAATTACTTTTGCTTTCCATTTAAGTTTGGTGGATTGCGTATGCTTTAGAGCAAAGAAAGAAAACTAGTTAATACTCTCAATAACTCCATGGTGTAGGCTCGTATATTACTTCTAATTTAAAGAAGGTAAAACCGAGGCACAGACAACTTCAGTAAATTGTTCAAAGCCACGTAGTTAGAAGGTGGTAAGACCAGAATTCTAACCAAAATAGTGTCTTTATAAATTAATGTGCAGGTCCCAGAAAGTAATAATTCTCAGTCCTCTGCGTAAAAATTGTGCTAGTTAAAAGTACATCTAACTGGATTTACTGACACCCTGAGGGTGTCAGTAAACAGACTGTTACAGAACAGAAGTTCACCAGGACCTGGGCTGGAATAACAGTATATATTTTCTTTGCATGCACTAGGAACGGTTTTGTGTTGCACGTGCATCTTAGGCTGCCTATGTCTTTTGAACTATTATTACTAAGTCTGTGAGACCATTTTCCTTGTTTGCATATAAACTTAGAAATTAGCTTGGTGATCATGGATGAATAGAAATGTGCTAAGCAAAAGAAGAATAAAATATAAGAAATGAGCTTTGTTGGTGAACTTTGTTACTTAAATATTCACCTCTGCTCCAAGCTAGTTTTCAGTCTGAGAATTTTTTTTTTTTTTTTGCCAGTGTGAATTTAAAGTCTCTGTTTGACACATATTTGTATACACACACATGCACATACTTCACACACTTTATAGCTCTGATCTGGTAACCAAACTAAAGCTTCTTTGAAAACCACATTTCTTTCTGAATCACACTGTGACAGGTTAATGCCTCTGTTCCATGACTGCAGCTGTGCCAGGATGATGGATGATATAACGTGCAGGCATCCAACTGCAAAGAGCCACTGAGCCTTGGTGTGAATTTAGGTGTTGATGAAAGATGAGCTCTTGCTTAAAAGAACATATGTTGTTCATGAAACCTCCAGAGAAACTATTAAAAACACACCATTCATTTTAAGAGAGGTTTAATTACTGGTTAGACAGCATACAGCAATATTCCTGTAATCTTTCTGTTGCAGCAATGTTGTGAATGATTGGAGTGTAAAATATTCTGTATATGATTTCAGAAAACTGGAAGTTAGTAGGAATAATGATAACAGCCTCATTAATGTGTCATCAGGAAAAATTCAATTGGGAGGCCTGGCATAAAGTGAAGGCTACTGTATTTGATATTGCTATTTGATATTTAAGAACATTACAAATATCATGTTGGGCATCTAACATTTTTTTTTAATACAAAGGCCATGTAAGTACATAGTAATTGAGAACAGTGAAATATTTTAACTTCTTATTGCTACCTTCAAATTAAAGGTCAACTGAGCCATATAGGTAAGATTTGCTGGTGTTAGTTAGAGTTAGATTTTGTATTCAATAGAATGCCACTCAGCTGGAAAAAAAATATGAAGCAGATCAAATCAAGATAAAACTGGCCAAGAAATAATATGCCTCTGGGGCTGATCTTCAACACTAGGTTCCACTGAAATATAGTAGTCCAATTAGCAGAAATTATGCTGGAGGAGTGTTATTTAACTTTAGGGAAGCAACCTAAGAACTGATGAATAATTAACAAATAAGGAGAACTCCTATATTTCTTTCCCTCTATATCATAATCTGATTTGAGAAATATTAATTTAATTACAAATTGCAGAGGAAATTCAACGTCTTCATATTTACTAAGTTTTTGTGATTAACAATGACATACATTTATCATTGCAATATGTTTTTATTTCTTTTGCAATATCATGTTTTATTTCTTTAGGGTTTGAACCTAACCATTCTGTGAATTTAGACAATAAAAATGATTTTATATCACCAATAGCTATTTGAACCTGTGTGCAGTATCACACTGACATGTTGCTTTGTTTCATCCATGCTTACAATTTTGACCTCCACATCTTTAGAATATACAGAATAATTTTTAAAATATTGAACATCCTTAAAGTTTAGTTTGCATTTGATATTTGAAATTGCCTATTCATTTTTTTCTTATGTTTCATTAAATAAATCTGGTAGGATTGTGTATTGTATTGTATTATATTGTATTGTTAATAGAAAGACAATTCCAGATAGTTACTAGTGTTAAAACTGGATTCCTTAATGAGCATAAATATGAAAAAAAATCTTTTAATATATTCCTGGGGTACTCAGTTTAGTTATTATTTTGGTGGTGTTATTTCACATTTATTTTTGAATCAGCTACATGTTTTAGATTTGACATACTTTCAGTTTAGCTGACATGCTTTTATCAGAATGTCGAAGTACCCAAAGGAGTAACTCAGTTTTAATTTAGGCAGAAAATCTGATTACTATATTGAATTGTGTCTGTTCTGGACTGTCTGAGGGGACTGCTATTACTCATCCTGAAGCATTTTTTCTATTCAAAGCTTGGCGAGTGCTTCCCCTAAAATTCATTGTCTTGTGGTTTTGAAGTTTTTTTAAATGTAAATATTTCCTGCAAAATTAAGATGATAGGCTTATATCAGTCATTTGTATTGTCTGATCTTGATTTTTAGCTCTTGAATTGAGGATATGGTTGGCCAAAAAAGAAGAGTAAGAATTAAACCACAACTCAAGTGTATAGGGGTAGAGCAAGTAACACTTATAAATAGGTAAGGGGGAGTAAATAAGGAAAAACAAAAAACAACTTTTAATTAATTAATTTGCCCAATTTATGAGCCAGTTCCTGGCTCATAGGAACACCTGAAACAGAATCACAGATTCTTAAGTAAAGAAAACAAATGTAAATTGCATTGTTTTGGGTATTACGGAGATTTACTAGTACATTCTAAGCTGCTCCCATATAAAAAATAGAAAGTGGATTTGGAAATGAGTTTTAAATTTCATTTTGTCGTTTTTTTTCTGACTGAATAATTTCATCTTTGATTTCCTTCTCTATAAAATGTAGAGGATACTATTAGTTGTACAATAGAATTGTCTTGTGAATTTAATGATAGAATCTATACAAAGAGCCTAGAATGGTGCCTAGCAGAGAACAAGCCTTGAGGAAAGTGGAAGCAAGTGGAAAGAAAAAGCATAGATGCTGTATTTCAACCTTGAGGTTTCATATAGCAAAGATCAAGTGCAGGGAAGCAGTATGGTTGAGTGAGTGACTGCGTCCTGTGGCTTCTACATATAGCAGAGAACCTACTACATGTGTCATCAGCTTAGGGAATAGATTCTTCTGCGGTATACTGATTTAAGAACAAGATTCCTGCCTCTTCTCCTTACTTTAGTCTCATATGTACTCATGAGATGTAGACTCTAGACTTTCTTTTATATCAACATTGTTTTCCATTTAATTTCTTTTTATATTTGTATTTTAAATAGTATTTGAAAAAACTTTGCTGCCCAAAATATCAATATATGAAAGTGTTTCCTGCAGACTTAAAAAACAATCTTAAAACATTACATAAAATTCAATTAATATCATTTTCAAAATCTAAGTTGGATTCACTTGCGACTTTAAGAGTTATAAATATCTCATATATATACTATATATGACAGATTTAAACTTTTAATATAAAAATACACAGTTATAATTAAGTATAATTCTAGAATTCAATTTACAAAATAATTTCAGTCTTGTAAAATAACTACTTTTTATATCTTTTCCCTACTGTTTACTTACATAATTGGTTTTACTTCTGTTTAATCTACCACTAATCTCCATTAGGATAATATTCAATTTCTCTGTTTATCATTTTTAAATTCCAAGTGTTATAAATATGTATGCATACACACAAAATTACTGCATAATATTAAAAATAGCTAGTTGTAATCCAAGGACATGCTACCAAAATCTTCAAGTAAACACATTTTCAGAAGGTTTAAAAGGGTGTTTTCTTTGTTTTGTTTTTTTCTTGTAAATTAACAGTATTGATAATACTCACATTTTTTCTTTTCTGATATCTTTTTATTTTTATTTTTTAAATATGTTGTCTAAACCCAAAAGAATATGGTATGGTTTCAGCTCACATGGTTCTAAAGAAGTAGGGTAATCCACTTTGCTAGCCTTAAATTCCACTGATTCACTCTTGATTATTGCAAAACTATCAATAAACCTGAAAATCCACATTTAAACATGCGGGAATTTATTGGCATTTTGCATTTGGTGAGAGTCAATTTTATTCAAAGCTTATTCTCTACAACTTGGCACTTCTGCCAATTTGTTTTGCTTTACAAAATTTTTGGTGCTTCTCTTCCAGATAGGGCAAGAAGGTAAAGTCTATACCATTATACAAGAAGGTTTTGAATTTATGGGAGTTTCAGTTTCCTTCGACATAAAATGTAAACTTAATTCTCATTTCTCAAGACTACTGTAAAATTGTTTTACAACTTATTTATGAGAAAGCTTTACAAAATATATTAGTTTGCTCAAGCTGCCAGAACAAAATACTGCAGACTAGGTGCTTAAACAACAGAAATGTACTTTCTCCCAGTTCTAGAGGCTAGAAAACCATGATTCAGGTTCTGGCCAGTTTGACTTCTGTAAAAGGCTCTCCTCTTGGCTTACAAATGGCTGCCTTGGTATGTCCTCACATGATCTTTCCTCAGTGCATGTTTGTGGGGAGAGAGAGAAACAGGCCTTTTTTTTCCTCTCTCTTATGGAGACAAATCATATTGGGTCAGGTACCCTTCTAACCCCACTTACTTTCTCAGCAGTCTCATCTCCAAATATGGCGACACTGGAGGTCAGGGCTTCAATACATGAATCTGGAGGTAATAAACAGTCAGTTCTTAACATTTTACCCTAATCTCACAAATTTGGTCTCTGCATCACTTTTAGGGGTAACTCCTCCTTTCTTTAATGATAATGCATATTTGCAGCCTGTCTTCATTCTATCTCTTTCTCTCTGTTTTATTTAGTCCTAGATGGCAGTTTTTCTGTTGGTATAATCACAGCTTTATTCTTGGCTTTTGATGGGATGGGATTATTACGTATATGGTGAGAACATGACTCATCTTCTTATCAATGGTTAGTTAGCTCCACCCTTAGCAATTAGGCTGGTTCTCTATATGCTGCCTAGGAGAGACTCACTTCAACTGTGAAAAACACAAGGACTAAAAGTGAAAGGATTGAAAAGGGTATTGTACGAAAACAAACCCTAGGCAAACAGGAGCATCTGTACTTACATTGGATAACATAGACATTGAGTCAAAAACTGTAAAGAATGTCATGATGTAATGATAAGGGGATCTGTTCAGCATAAAGATATAGCAATTATAAATATATATGTAACCAGCACCAAAGCACAAAACAAGAATTATTAGATCTAAAATACAAGATACCTCAATATGATAATAGTAAGAGACTTTAGCACCCCACTTTCAAAAACAGATCATCCAGGCAGAAAATCAACAACAACAACAATGCTGCACTCTAGACCAAGTGGACCTAAAAGACATTCAATAACTTTTCATCCAACCACTGAAGAATACACATTTTTCTCAACTACAAATGAAACATTCTTGAGGTTATATCATATGTTAGGGCACAAAACAAGGATTAACAAATTTATGAAGATTCAGCTTATGTCAGGTGTATGTGTTTTACCACAGTAGCTAAAACTAGAAATCAATAACAGCAGGAATTTCAGAAACTTTAAAAACACATGGAAATTAAACATGCTCCCAAATAACCAATGGATCAAAGAAAAGAATAAAAAAATTCAAGAATTTTGTTTAGACAAATGAAAATTTAAAATAAAACATTCCAAAACTTATGAGACAAAGCAAAAATTGTTCCAAGAGAATTTTATACCAATAAATGCTTACATCAAGAAAAATAGAAAAATCTCAAATAAACAACCTAACATTGCACCTCAAGGAGCTAGAATAACACAAACTAATCCAAAATTAGTGGAAGGCAAAAGTAATAAATATCAGAGAAAAAGTAAACAAAATAGAGAATTAAAAAATTCAATCATCAACAAAGCAGAATATGTTTTCGAAAAGTTAAAGTTGACAATCCTTTAGCTAAACTAAAAAAAAAAAAAATTCAAATAAATAAAGCCAAAGATGATAATGGACATGTTATAACTGATACTACAGAAATATAATCACAAGACACTATTATGAACAATTACATGCTGAGAAATCAGATAATCTAGAAGGAATGGATAAATTCCTAGACATATACAAGTTACAGAGATTGACTTATGAAGAAATAGAAAACCTAAACAGATTATTAATCAATGAAGAAATTGCATCGGTAATAAAAAATACCTTCCATAAAAGAAATCTGAATAGATATAGTGATTCGGGAAGAAAAGGGAAGAGATTTCATGAATGAGGAGCAGATTATGAATTCATTAAGGTATGAAAGAGCAGTCTGCTTTTAATAGAATCCTGTGTAGTTTATCATGACTTGGGGTATTCTAGTGCAAGGGTGATAAGTAATAAATGTAGTCAGAGAGTACAGGCTTTGTCAGAAATATTCTTTGAGCAAAATTACTGTAAAACTAACTTGGATTATTACAATAATTTTTAAAAATATCTTTGTATAACTAACACTGTAAATAACTAACACACAAAAAAACTAAACTAGCACTTGTAAGTGAAAATGATTACTTATGAATGAAAATAAACATATATATTTAGGTATCTAGACTCAAAGTCAAGAACTAGCCTATACCACAAAATTTTATTCCTGATTTGATGTAATCTAATTTACAACCTTCATTTTCATCCTTAGGATACAAGTAAATAAAATTGAATTGTCTTAATCATCACATTTGTGGCCTTATTTTCATTCCTTTACTTGCTCATTTGTGAAGGTGACAATTTTTGTTTTTAACAGACCCATCCAATTGCTAGAGTTTAGATCTATTAAATTATTCTTTTCTTCCCAGTTCCTTTGCATTAGAAGCTTACTTGCATGTGACTAATTCTCCAAGTATGAAACATTCAAAGCAGGGATTGATCTGTTAACTATTTATTTACTGTTAAGATACTATTGAAGGTTTGGAAAAATATTAGAAAAGTTATGAGATTAAAGCATTCTCCTCACAAGCTTACGTTGATCAATACAAAGTTCTTTTGATTCATGACCCTGAGCAAAAACATTATCCTTATACAAACCCTAAAGGTTAATATGAGACAGTTTTGAATAGTATATAAAAAAACTGATTTCACCAATAACAGAGAGATGTTCAAGCAATTTTAAACTTTCTGGTCTTTAATGTGAGAATAATTTAATATACTTATTTAATAAAGGACTCTTACCCAGAATATATAAAGAACTGGTATAGCGATAAGAAGAAGACAGTTAACCAAATACAAACACAAATCAAAGATTAAACAAACATCAGAAAGGATAAAATGAAACCCGTTTGTCAAAGAGATATCTGTATGTCCTTGTTCATTGCAGCATTATTCACAATATCTAAGAAATGAAAGCAATCTAGGTGTCCATCATCAGATGAAAGGAAACAAAAAAAATTCCTTTTTAAGGCTGAATTAATAGATTCAGCCTTAAAAAGGAAATCCTGAATGTATTAATTCATTCAGCCTTAAAAAGATATTCTGACATTTGCAACAACATGCATGAATGTGCAGGACATTATGCTAAGTGAAATAAACTAGGTAGAGAAAGAAAACACAGCATGATCTCACTTATATGTGGATTTTAAAACACTGGAATTCATAAAGGTAGGGAGTAGATGGTGGTTACCGGGAGCTCTGGTATGGGAGAACAGGAAACATCGGTCAAAGGATGCAGTTTCAGTGAGATAGCAGAAATAAGTTCTGGAGAGCTATTGTACAGCATGGCGACTGTAGTTAATAATAACGTATTATAGATTGGAAAATTGCTAAAAGAGTAGATTTTAAAGTTTACACTACATAGAAAATAAAAAGTATGTGAGGTGATATGTTAAGTAGCTTGATTTAATCATTCTATAATGTATCTAGATATTTTAATATATCATGTTATATACTATATAGATACAAAAACAACTTTAAAAATTAATACAAATTATTTATTTATTTATTTTCAAGATGGAGTCTTTCTCTTGTTGCCCAGGCTGGAGTGAAATGGAGTGACTTCAGTTCAGTGCAACCTCTGCCTCCCAGGTTCAAGCAATTCTCCTGCCTCAGCCTCCAAAGTAGCTGGGATTACAGGTATCTGACACCATGTCCAGCTAATTTTTGTATTTTTAGTAGAGATGGGGTTTTAGCATGTTGGCCAGGCTTGTCTCAAACTCCTGACCTCAGGTGATCCACCTGCTTTGGCCTCCCACATTTCTGGGATTACAGGCATGAGCCACGACATCAGGCCTAATACAAATAATTAAAAATATTATTTGATACTTCAAAATAGATTTAATATTAAAAATGAGTGGATATATCTAATAGGCCCTAGATATGAAATTATATCCCTTCTAAATAAAAGAGCATTTTTCTGTGCCTCAATAATTACATGAGCTTCTCATCGTAGTGTTTTACATGCTTTTATCTGAACAATGATATGAACTATCTTCTGTCATTACTGCCATTCTTGTTGTGGACTAGCATGTTGAACTCTAAAGTGGTGAAAAAATTAGAGTTCCTAAAGACTCAGTTTTTGTACAGGACCAGCAAGCTGGCTCAACTATGTGGCAAGACTCTAAAGGTATATTGTTGTTGCTTAGTGGAACGAAGTACTGGCCTTTCTGTTTATTGACTTTCAGAAAAATAGCACGATTCAATAGTTGCATTCCTCATGCTAAGAGATATGCTGATTTCGTTTTCTAAAGAAAACTACACCTAGAATAGCAGCTGTCATGGGAGTCACCACCTGATTAAGGCTTCAATAATTAATTGTCATTGTGCTGAATAAATCAATCTTCAGTAATTGTAAAACTGGCAAGTAAATGAAGATTTGATAAGACTCACCCACCCTTATTATTTGAAGATTTGATAAGACTCACCCACCCTTATTATTTCATCTTTGATGGTGGTATTTAACTTTATAATTACTTCAGATATGTGGTATTGTTTTCTGTTTTTTTTCCTTGACAGAGAATGATAATTTTGTGAACTTTTCTTGAATAATATAGCCCTTCCTTTGGGAGTCAAGTTACCAATGTAATTGATTTTCCTTCCATTAAACTCTGGAACTGAGGAAAGATCTGTTCTCACTGACCTACCATGAAGCAAATTTGATAAAAATAAATATTGCATTTATGTCTTGGCAGTCTGCTTCTCATTTTGATGAGTAGAAGTGATGTTATGTTTCTCCAGGAAAATACTACAACTTAGAGCCAGAGCATAATAACTTCCAGATTGCCTGTGACTCTCCAGTTTCTATTGCATAGTTACTTAAGTGAATGATACAAAGGAGACAGATTCAGGCTGAGCTAGAACAGAGGTTTACATGATGAACTTATAGTGTTTGTAGGGGTTTTCCTCAAGAGAAAAATCTCTATTTCTTTGAGGGATCTTTGATGTGAATTGACTACGGCCAGGTTGTGTAACTGAGATTGGCTCTGTATCCTGGGGCTCAGATCTTGCTTCTATTTGCCTTGGGAACCTTTTTTTTTTTTTTTTTAAACTATGCTGGCCTGCTTATCTATTTTGGTCCTTAAAAATTTTGTGAATATTTAGCTACTATCAAGATTCCTGTTGGCGAACACATTTTGACTGTCATTTCCTTCCAATATAATAGTACAAAACTCACCTTTAAAACTGTTCTGCTCCTTTCCCTCTGCTACAAACAACATGTGGATATACCCTTTGAAATCTTGGGATCCATTTTAATTGCAATACCCCACTAAGCTTTTTTAGACTACCAAATCATACAAACTACATAGGTTTTCAAAGACACAGGTCCTCAGTTTAGTGTTTATTTCTTAGTGCCTTAATAAAAGAAGTATCTCCTGTGTTGTTTCAGTTTTTTTTCAGGGATAATATTTAAGGGGCTTGAATGATATCTCATAATATCAATCTATGTTTCAAGCTCCATTCTTTTGATTTATTCTCATACATTATAACAAATTATTTCTTATATCTCACCTTCATTTCTCATGGGACACAATTGACTATGGATTTCAGCTAACCAACTAAGTGAACAATTACAAATGTCCCAACTGCTCAACCTGATAAATTGAGTCCAGAAACTCTAGTAACTAGCATGTATATTATAACTTCAACCCAGTTAAACTTTTGTTATTCTCTTATTGATCTAGCAAATACATGTGTTCCCCATGTATGTTTATAACATTTTTGTGAATATAAATTGCCACTTACATGTTTTTTAAGAAAGCTTTTTCTCCTAGTGTTTACATTGTAATTTCAGAATTGGTCAGGTTTGTACTGGAGAAAAGGAAGTGTTTGAAGCTAGAAGTAGGGTAGCATGGTTTTTCTTGCAAAGTGACTCTCACCCGTAAGTATTTATGGGGTCTTCAAGCAATTTGGAATAGAGTTACCACACATAAAAGGGGGATCTGCTTCAACCTTCAAGAGAGGTTCAGTGATTGGTAATTCAGTAGAAACTGACTCATCTTTTACATTGTCTCATAAATAATCACTCAGGTTTTCAGGGTTCAACTTTTCCAATTGTTGCTCTTAACATTTACATTAAAGACACGGCAGGGGAATGAATTCAATAGAATTTATAATTTAGCCACTTAACAAAATACAATTCCACTTGATTTTGTAAGCAATGAGGGACTGTTGTACCTTAGTAAACAAAAGACCCTGGATTTCAGTTCATCCTTTGAATTTGTCGAGCCATTCACCTTCTGCATTTCATGCTTTCTAGAGTACTTGTTATTTCTACCTTTCCTTCTCTTCCACAGCAATGGCTAGTTCACACATCAACCATTTAGCTTCAACAGATACTTCACTCCAGTGAGCAACGTAATAATTCGAATGCTAATAATATATTAATAACTTTTATATAGCATTAATTCTGTTAGATATTTTTCTAAGTTCTTTACCTATATGAACTCATATGATCTTTACAATTGCTGTTGAATTGGTTATTTTTCCCATTTTAGAGTGAAGACATTGAAGTGCTGATCAGTTAATTAACTTGTTCATGGTGCACAGCTAGTAAGTGGATGTAAAATCTGTGTTTTTAATCCAAATAATCTGTCACCTGAGCCTTGAGTAATTGCTTTATATTGATTTCAAATTTCTGGGTTAGGTGTATCTTAGGTTATGTGCATTTATCCTATTGCAAGTGAGGAAGGATAAATAAATATCTGGGGATCTCGTTTCTGCAGTGTATGTTCCACTAGGACTCACAAAGTAGGTAGTTTCTTAAATATGGTACAGGAGTTCACATACTAGGTAGCTCCCCAAATCGCCAATTATTTCCATGCTGACTGACATTAACATCCATAAAGTATTCAAATATTATTTGAAAAACAGTACTTTAGAAAACTTTTTCACAAAAATTTTTAAACAAATACTTTGAAGACTAATTAAACATAGCCCAAATCTTTGACATTAAATCCAAGAAAATCATGATTACCAGAATACTTTCACTAAATATTCAGATTCATTCAGATATTTGATCACATTTGGATAAAATTATCTGAATAAGTGGCACAAACTAATGTTTGTGCTTAATATATATACCTCTCTTAATATACTGTATATTCTAACTTTCTCATATTCATTTTTCATTTTTAATATATTATAACCATGATATTAAATTGCTAATGGCTATAACATAAAGTTCTTAGGAAGTTAGGAAACATGAGTGTGAAGTTTTGAATAACTATAATGTCAATCCCACAAAATAATGCATTGAGATTATTATTTTGTTATTGTTGGATATGGAAAACAATTTTATGTGTAGTTTCTTTAGGGGACTATTATATTTCTATGCATTAAAAATGTGATTGTATTTTGGAAACTGTATTGAATCATCTTTCTATTGTGCCATAGCTGACCCACAGTTAGAACCTAAGCAACGGCATCTTAAACCCTGCACCCTGCAACCACCAAGAAAAACTGTTTTTCCAAAAATAAGTTGTAACTGCTGCCCCGTTTCCTTTGTGATAACTGCTTGCTGTCCCATTTTCCTTGCAATAACTGCTGACCTCGGCTTCTGTGAAAAATAGCTAGCTTGCTCTGCATAATGCTGATTGCAAAAAAAGAACCCTGTGCCCCACCAGGATGTGGGTTTTCTGCTTAAAACCCTTGCTCCCCCTGAGCTTAGGGCCATGGGTTGGAGAGACACTAGTCCTCTGTGGTCACCGGCAGTAAATGACCCTCTGAATTGGCTTACTTCTGTGTCAGTGGTAATTCTGTACTAGTTCGGCTACAACACTATACCTCTAAGTTCCTGAAGAATATATTATTTCAATTTTATAAAGTAATCATGTAATTTTAGTAACCATTATCTAAAGTAAGGTATGAATAAGCATTTATTTTGAGGCATAAACTTTAATATTTTCAAAAATAGAGACATGTACAAATTCATTTTATTCAAAAATTTCAGGTAACTGAAAATTGCAGGCATTAGAACTAAAAACCATTAGTCTCTATATTGTAAAATATTGGTAAACAATGTGATTTTTCTAGAAAATGTATGGTACATTGTTACTCTGATACATATTATTAACAAAAACTAAATATGTATTCCTTACTTATGCCATATTGTTACATAGCGTTTCATATGCATAATATTATAAAACATCGGTGAGCTTATTTCATACAGCATTTTGGAGTAGTCAATCTGCAAATGTTCATTTAGTCTTTAACACATTCAGTACAGACTGCGGCTTCATCAACAACTACCAGAGCAGTGGAATATACGATTCTTGTCCTTATACTCAAAGTGCGTAGGCTTGCTTCTCCTCTCAAATGGATTTTTTTGGTCAACAAATATGTAAATAAATGTGATTTCAAACAAATTTTATGGTTGAAAATATGCTAATGTGTTTTTTAAAATTTTTTCTCATTAAACTAAGAAAGACAGAAGCTACATTTTCTTCCATGTGAAAGATATTTTAATTATTGACTTACATAAAGAGCACAGGTTCTGTCTACCTGTGGTATTTAAGTCTTGGCATATATGCAAAACCAGTGGAGGTGATCAGATAGATATCTATTTTTATTTTCAGGGACAGGGACAGGAGAGAAATAGTGTGAAGTTCATTCTGTATGATAATATAAGATACGCCACAGCATTGAGTTTGAAAACACAATAAAAATCATTAGAAGGTAAAGATAATTCTGAGTAAAACATAAGACATGTCCCCTCATCTATAATTTCTGAGTTCAAATAAAAGGCATAAGACTAAAATGTAAAGAGCAGGGAATTAAAGAGCAAGTTCAATAAAGACATTTTCAAGAATTCACAAAAGAAACACTATTTGAGAAACTCTAACAACATTTTTTGTGACATATAATTAATGTAATAAAAGTGACTTCCTCAAGTTTTTATTTTCTTAATTAGGTTGTTCTCAAAGCACAATGATAAGTAATTTCGGGGCTCAATTACTTTATCGTGTCTTTGCCATGTTTCCATCAGCCAGCACCAGTTTCTGTTCCTTTCTGATTCATTTCCCCTGAGTCTGCCATATGTTAAATATGTCATTATGTATTTCTGTGTGTACACATGAAGGTACAAGTGTTTTTTCATTTTTTATGATTTAAACTTTTTCTTTATTTTCTGTAATATGAATGTAATATCCCAGGGGATTGTACAAAATACTTATGAGCACTGAAAAAGAGGTTGATTTTCAGGTAAATAGGTATGGAGAATAGCTAGAAAAAACTCTATATTGTTACATAATAATGTCATATGTACTCGCACTGGTTGAGATCCAAGAACACTAAAATTGTATCTATATACATTATTTTTGTCACTGCCACTAGCTCACACAAAATCTTTGTACAAATTAGAAAATCCCTTCCTCAAGAAAGGATTTTTAGATAGAAATTTATTTTTTATTGATAATAATAATTAGAATATACATAGAGTTGTTATCTATATATTATAAATCTATTTATTAAACAAAATAATAGAAAATCTAAATTTTAATCAGGATATTTAATAACTCAATTTTTAATGAGTTTGTTATAAAATAGTTATACACCTTACTTTCATGAAATAAAATTTCATGCCATTATCTATTAGAACAGTTGTTGTATTTAACAGACTATCTCATATTACCACCTAACCAAATATTAGAATCAGGAATATTGTACATTTATAATTAGCATAATTGTATTTTCTTAATTTTATATAAACTTTGTTGTGTAACATTATTAGTCATGTATGTTTTATATTTATATTTCAATTTAGATTGAAATATCATTGTTATAATAGGCATTTATTTTCTTTATGCTGATTGGATATGCAGTAAGTGCTATTGGTCTTTGCAACCTCATATACTCTTTTTATTTATGTTTTCCATTGCCAGTTCATTTGTGACATTGAAAAATACTAGGCTGGGAGCAGAGGCTCATGCCTGTAATTCCAGCACTTGGGAAGCCAAGGCAGGCAGATCACTTGAGGTCAGGGGTTCGAGACCAGTCTGGCCAACATGGTGAAACCACATCTCTACTAAAAACACAAAAATTAGCCCTGTGTGGTGGCACGTATCTGTAGTCCCAGCTACTTGGGAGCCAGAAGTAGGAGGATCCCTGGAATCTAGGAGGCAGAGGTTGGCAGAGTCTCTCTCTGTCCAACCTAGATGACAGAGCAGTATTCTGTCTAAAAAAAAAAAAAAAAAGAAAGAAAGATACTAAATTACTAAAGATAGAATAAATAATTAGCATCTACCTTTTTCTCACCATTTAAAAATATTGGCAAACAAGTTTTAAATGACTTTCGATTTGATATATTTTTGGAGAAAAAAAATATTTTAGTGCATAGAAAGTTTTCAACAAGCTTGCATAATGTTTAATATTCAAAGTATAAGGCAAATAATGATTGTTATAAAATTCATTTGCTTAAAAGAGTCCTAAGATTTTCTTTCCTCCTGTGTGTGCTTTTAAAGAAATTCTATTATGGCTGATCTGAAAGTGAAAGTTAAAATTAAATCATGCTCCATAAGTCTTCATTCTGCTGAAACAAACAGAGCTGAAGTATTTTTATTTATTTACATTTCTTTTGTGCTTCTTTGTCTCTAAAAATTATGCAGTAGTCAAATATATTTTTCTTATTTTTTGTCTGTTTTTTTATTTTCTATTTTCTGATAATGATAATCTACCTTAAACAAAGTTTTTCTGTCACATGGGAGAAAAATATAAAACAATAAACTGGAATATATAACATTTTATCTTATATAATGTGTTTAATTGTAAAATAATTATGTATTCAATTACAAAATCAACAAAAGTTAAAGACTTTATAATGTTAGCAGACAATTATGGAAATGTCAATTACTATTTTTTCGTGAATTATTCACAGGAAATATTTATTAGCCAATTTTTTGGTATTATAATTAATGTTTTAGTAGGTTTAAAATAGTAAATGAACCATATCTTACTGGTAAACAAACATGTCAAAATGAAGTGCAAATAAAATGTGACATATGTATTCAGCACAGTAATAGAATGAGTAACCTGTACTTTTAGAAAAGTATCTCCTTGCTTATTTTAAATGTTGTTTAATCAACAGAGGAATTTTGATTATTGAATTAATTTTTTAAATGATCCTAAAATGACAATACCAAGACTTTTCTATTTCAGACAGTTATGTCAATATATTGATTTATTAACACCAGATAGTTTATTCTCATCTGCTGTAAATTTCTTGTTATCTATCTATAATTTTCTCATGGTTGAGCATAATTTTATATTGATTTAAAGACATTTGAACAATACAAATTTAAACTATGAGAATTGTACCCCTTACATGCTGCACTCTTCACAATACATGGTTCGATAATAATCTGCACCATTCATTCTTAAGTACATTATTTAATCATCACAAAAATCCATTTAAATATTTAGAAATTTGAGGCATGGAAAGTGTATTTCTCCCAACTAAATGGAATTAAAAACATATTTAAAGAACTTCAAATCCAAAGAAAAATTAGCATGTTAACTATGAAACTAAGAGGGGAAAAAAGCTGTAACATTTTTAGTAGATTTGAGCCTCAGGAAATTAAATAATAAGTAAATATATTTTATCGGATCAATTATCTTAATATATATTTGGGAAAGTTTAAACAAACACATATGTGCACATATACATAGATGTACAGTGAGGATGTGTATCTATGACCACAAAGAACAGTACCCTTTGTCATTCACTACTTTCTGTAGTTCCTTATGACAGGGATCCTGGGCTTATCTAAGATTTGTTTGGCTAAAGAAACATTACCAAGTCTCATGAAAGCATTTGATATAAACACATATTGAGGCTTACAATCTTGGAAAGCTCTCTCTGAAAGCAAGGCAACATGCTGTAAAAAAGTTTAGATTTAATTATTAAATGTGAGTGGCTAAAGAGAGAGAGGGCCTGGAGGAAGACAGGTCATCTTGGATGCTCTTGACCCCACCCACCGAGCTCCCAGTGAACGCAGCAGTGCAAGCGACCTCAGCTAGTCCATACCGAGTGGAGGAACTGCCCAGCTAAGACTGGTAAACCACAGCATTTTGAAAAGCAATAAATCATTCTTGTTTTAAAACACTAAGTTTTTGAGTCCTTTGTAACCTAGAAGTAGGTAACTGAAATGAAAAAAGTTTCCTCCTAATGGAATTTTCCAGGTGCTTATTTGAGGGAATTATCTTCTCTGAGCTTGTTCAGTGGAAGATGCAGAAATGCCTTTCTCTACAGGATTCATTTAGTATGCTTACTAATGGATTTTGTATCTAGTCTATAATGCTTTATTGCCCCTTGGAGACTTGTTTAGAAATGAGAAGTCCTGCTGGGGTTCAACAGTTAACTTTTTTTTAAAGGCATGTGGCTGTAAATAGCAGGAAAGAGTAAACCAGCAGTGTGATGAGAGTCTTAAGGCATTTTCAAACAATCCCTAAGTAATTTCCCACAGAGATGCAAATGAAATCCAGGTTTTCAGAGGTGTTAAACTGATTAAAGTTTCATGAAACTCTTAAAGGAATAAACAGACAATAAATCTAAAGAAATTGAGAGTTAATACATGGATTATATGTACTTATTGACTTAAAGTGAGTTGAAAGTTATTTTCTAGTTTAGAAATAACAAAACATTTTCTGGACTTTGAAGAAAAAGACTTGTGCTTTGTGACATCTAAAACAAACATAGGAGTTTAATGTACATTTTATACATCTTTTTAAGAGCCTTAAAATCTGCTTTGATTTATATATTTTAGGTAAAATATAAAAAAGTGAATGAATGTGGACTGAGAACACAGAAAAGAAAACACAGCTTATTTCCAGGAATACTGCATGTAGCATGCTAAATCATTCTCGAGCCACATGTCCTACACAGGAGACTAGAAGGTAATGTTTTCATCTCACATGGAAAAATCTGGGGTGATCAGTTCCTGAAGCTTGCTATGATCTTCTCTTGGGAAAGAAGAAAAACTTTTTTGAAATACTTTATTCTACAATCAATGAAAATTAGGTGAAGCTACAGAGGCCAGAAATTATTCTAAGATTAAAAAATTGTTTAAGGTGTCTTTGGTCTTCTTCTGAAGGGTCTGACTACCGTCCTCCAAAGAATTTCTCTACTAATTTGTGGAGACCTGACATAAACCTACATTAATGCAAAACCTACTGCTCCAAATGGTGGTGTTATCACTTAATCAGGATGTATATAGAGTAGATAGTATTGATCAGAGAGAATACATGATATAGAATAATGGTAAATGAATAAGATCTAATAGAAACCGGAGGTTAAAATTAGTAAATTTCAGAGAAATTGTGAAAAATAAGAGAGATGTCTTGTAGATAGAAAGAAGCAAAACAGCAAGATTAAGCATACCTGTGGATTTGTTTGAATAATATAAACCTCAAGAGGAATAATAGCCAAGAGCACAGACGATCAAAGCCACTTATTCAAATATTCTTCTCCAATTTGGCCTAGCAATAACACACTTATATTGAAGTAACATTATAATAACAAATTTTACATGGAAACAAACTACAGTAATTATATAGTCTAATTAGGTCTATTATGGAAGTGTCTGTGGAAGTCTTTGACAGATTTATGCTACAGACAGAAAATGAGGTCACAACAAGAAATATGATACATGCAAAGGGTTAACGAGGTTTTGAGTACTTCTGATTAGTATATCTCTCAAACATTTGGTTGAATTCAGTATTAAACAATAAGGTAGGTATCATGTTAGCTATGCTGAATTGCCTGTTCTTACAATATTACTGCTGTTGAGAACAAAACACTACACACTGAGGTAACTGATTTGGGAGGGAAAACTGATAATCCTCTTAATGTCCTGTGAAGAATGTAGGATTTATAATAATCTAGGCACCCTGCTCTTCACATTGCATTCAAAATGCCTTTTCCACAGGCAGTTTGAAGAGAAAGTCAGTATGTTATAAATAACAATAATTTTATAGTGGCACAACTTCATATCTACATGACATTTGATTCATGAAGTTTTCCATTCTGTAGAAGGAAGATAAAATGCCTATATTACATAGATGTTTTAAAAAATAAATGAGGGGACTCTAGAAGGATGCTGTGGAAACAGCATTAAGTCTCTCCAAATTGCCAAATGAAAATAGAACAACTAGAAAACAAAACAAAACAAAAAAACCCATGAAACACATTTACAAGAAAACTAAGTAACAATGTTGTATAGCAGACACACCTGACAGCAATAACTGAAGTACACCCTGTGAATGACCCTGTATCGCAGATGCGCTTGAGTGTATGTTTGGAGTTATGAGCTAAGGAATCTGAGAGTAGCCAACTTGGAGATTCATTCCTTAACTGTGAGAAACATCTGAACCCCTAGCCCTTCTAGTGGCATGTGGACCATACAGGCTATCTAGGCTCTTTGTTTGGGGTTAGATGAAGGTTTCCAGGTAGAGATTGTTAGGGGGAAAGTGCTAAGTGAACATACCAAATAAACTGCATGTCTTTTGGAAGCAGTAGCTGTTCTCCTACCCAGCCTACCACCACTGGGCTGTAAGTTTCTCCTGTCCATACTGCCACTGCTGGACCATCTTTGTATGTAATTTTCTGGCTGATAAAATCCTTTGTCTTGTTTGCTGGCTCCAGACCTCTTCTGTAGCCTCCTGAACCTGGTAACATCCCTGTTGAACTTAACAGGGGTCCAGCAGAACAAATGTACCCACACAAACCCCCACAAATAAGCAGATGGATACAAACCTCCGATAGCCACATAATTATGTGATATTACTGTAATGAGGGAGGAAGAAAGAAGCAATAGGGCAGCATGTGTTGGACTTGAAAAAAGGAAGTTTTCAAATTAGCCAATGATTTCTATATTGTTAGAACATAATTTAAGTGTGTAACAGCAGAGTTAGGAAATGTTGATTCTATAACCTTCCAAGATAGAGCAACAATTCAGTGACCAATTTGCTATTTTTCTGTTTATATTTGGCCTAACTGGATCAGCAAAGCATCAGAATGTATTCAGTGGCATGCCAAAAATGACAACCACAACAACCACCACAACAAAATCTAACTTACACATGCAGTTGGAAATCACAGAACTGAATATGTTCTCATTTTTTAATAATTTTTATGGAAGATTTATAACAACAAAAAAAGAGAGTCATATTAGCACATAATGTGCCCCCATTTCTTAATTCTTCTTATATACTAACCTACACCATTTTTTGGATTGATGTGAGTACTAATGAAGTTATGATCTGGAGACAACTGAAAATGTATCATATCTTCCACACATTTCTAAAAACTGTAATACAAATTTTGGTCCGGCATGGTGGCTCACACCTGTAAATCCCAGCACTTTGAGAGGCCAAGGCAGGTGGATGATTTGAAGTCAAAAGCTGGGGACTAGCCTGGCCAACATGAGGAAACCCCATCTCTACCTAAAATACAAAAATTAGCTGGGCATGGTAGCACATGACTGTAGTCCCAGCTACTCAAAAGGCTGAAGCAGAAGGATTTCTTCAGCCTGGAAGGCAGAGGTTGTAAGCCAGGAGCATGACTCTGAACTCTAGCCTAGGCAACAGGACAGAAACACTGTCAAAAAAAGAAAAAAAAAATTATGAAAAATTTGATTTAATTTTGGCCAAGAGTAGTCATTATTATATTACCTCCTGAAATACACTTCCTCCAGTAATACGCATTAAAGAACCTATAATCTTTATAATCTATAAAGAACTTTGCTGAATAAATAAAAGTGCAAGGTAGATGTAACTATTGATAAGAAATTGGGCTGAGACAATGGGGTCTTCTAAATATACAATCATGTCGTCTGCAAATAGAGACAATTTGACTTCCAATTTTCCTAACTGAATACCCTTTATTTCTTTCTCTTGCCTGATTGCCTTGGCCAGAACTTCCAATACTATGTTGAATAGGAGTGGTGAGAGAGGGCATCCTTGTCTCGCGCCAGTTTTCAAATGGAATGCTTCCAATTTTTGCCCATTCAGTATGATATTGGCTGTGGCTTTGTCATAAATAGCTTTTATTATTTTGAGATACGTTCCATCAATACCTAGTTTATTGAGAGATTTTAGCATAAAGCACTGTTGAATTTTGTTGAAAGCCTTCTCTGGATCTATTGAGATAATTACGTGGTTTTTGGGTTTGGTTCTGTTTATGTGATGGATTATGTTTATATATTTGCAGAGGTTGAACCAGCCTTGCATCCCAGGGATGAAGCTGACTTGATCATGATGGATAAGCTTTGTGATGTGCTTTTGGATTCGGTTTGCCAGTATTTTACTGAAGATTTTCACATCAATGTTCATCATGGATGTTGGCCTGAAATTTTCTTTTTTAGTTGTGTCTCTGCCAGGTTTTGGTATCACGATGACATTGGTCTCATAAAATGTTAGGGAGGCTTCCCTCTTTTTGTATTGTTTGGAATAGTTTCAGAAGGAATGGTACCAGCTCCTCTTTGTACCTCTGGTGGAATTCGGCTGTGAACCAGTCTGGGCCTGGACTTTGGTTGGTTGGTAGGCTATTAATTGCTTCCTCTACTTCAGACCTTGTTATTGGTCTATTCAGGGATTCAACTTCTTTCTGGTTTAGTCTTGGGAGGGTGTAAGTGTACAGGAATTTATCCATTTCTTCTTTATTTACTGGTTTATGCATGCAGCCATAAAAAAGGATGAGTTCATGTCCTTTGCAGGGACATGGATGAAGCTGGAAACCATCATTCTCAGCAAACCGACACAAGAACATAAAATGAAACACCTCCTGTTCTCACTCATAAGTGGGTGTTGCACAATGAGAAAACATGGACACAGGGAGGGGAACATCACACACTGGGGCATTTTGGGGAGTGGGGGTGTTTGGGGAGGGACAGCAGGGAGTAGGGGGATTGGGGAGGGCTAACATTAGGAGAAATACCTAATGTAGACGATGGGGTAATGGATGCAGCAGACCACCATGGCACGTGTACACCTATCTAATAAACCTGCACATTCTGCACATGTACCCCAGAACTTAAAGTATAACAAAAAAGAAGAAGAAAACTAAATAAAAATAAAAATAAAGAAATTGGAACATATTCAATAAAATGGCTCATGTAATGGTCAATCAGAAATACATGTCAAATGTAAACCATATAGACATATAAAAAAGGAAATACTGCAGATACAGTGGTAAACAAAGAAATCTCTACCTTTTTGAACTTACATTTAATTGGATGAGATAGAGAAAACATATAAGTTGGCCAGAGAAGATTACCCTGAAAGGTGACATTTGTCCAGAGTTCTGAGTAAAGTAGTCTCACAAATAGTCGGTGGAAGAGCATTTCAGGTAAAAGAAATGTAAGGGCAAATTACCCAAGTCAGGTTCATGACTGGCATTTTCCAGGATTTGGAAAGAGGCCAGTGTGGCTGCAACATGATGAGCAAAGAAAAACTGATTGGTAGCAGAAGCCAGGCCACATAGGCCCTCGTAAGCTTTGGTAAATACTCTGGATTATCCTCTTCAAAACCATTAAACAGGGAACATCGGACATTTAAGCAGGAAATAATACAACTTGGTTTATATACTTTAAATATCTCTTTGTTTTGTAAAAAATTAATTAAGAGAAGGGCCAAGTTTAGAAACAAAGGGATAGACTAACAAACTACTGCAGGGGTGTCCAATCTTTTGGCTTCCCTGGGCCACACTGGAAGAGAAAGAATTGTGCTGGGCCACACATAAAATATGCTAACATTAATGATGGATGATAAGCTAAAAAACTGCAAAGTCACAAAATGTTTTTTAAAAACTTTACAAATTTGTATTGGGCTGCATTTAAAGCCATCCTGGACTGCATGCAGCTCGTGGGCCACAGGCTCGACAAGCTTAACTACTGAAATGGTCTGATGTGAGGATATGGTGGCTTAAACTAGGCTGATAAGGTAGAGGTAATAAAAGGTGGTTGGATTCTGGGTTTATCTGAAAGTATAGTCTAAAGCATTTGCTGTTTAAGTGGCAGTGCAGTGCAGTGTGAGAGAAAAGCCGAAGATGATTCTAAAGACTTTTGCCTTGAGTAACTCCGTAAATGGAAATATAATTTATTGAATGGAAAAACATTAGGGTAAGATCAAGGTTTGGGGGAAGAAACAAAAAATTCAACTTAGGACAGATATTCTTTGAGGTGTCTATTGGACATTCAAGTAGCATATGTAAAGGGAATATTTTGTTTTTTAATAATGAAGTTTAGAAATAAATGGTTGTTGAAGATACACTTTGAGGAGTCATCAGTATATTTTGGTATTCAAAACTATGAGACAAGATCATGCTATCCAAGTATTTAGGGAAGTGGAAATTATGGAGGGAACTGGTGGCACAGCGAAATATAGATGTTTAGAGGAAGAATGGCCAGGAAAAGATACTGAACAAATTTTTAAGCATGAAGGATACTAGAAATGTGTACTGTCCAGAAAGTGTATTAAAAAATGATCTATTGTTTCAAATACAGTTGGTAAACCAGAAAGATAATCATTAAGGACTAATCATTGGATTTTGAAGCCTGGGGGTTTCCAGTGACCCTTATCAGATTTATTTTGGTGGAGTATTAGGAATGAAAGCTGAATTGGCATAGGTTTGAAAGACAGTGAGAGTTGAATAGAGTGGTATAAAAGTTCTCTTTAAGAAGGTATCTGATCACGCCTGTAATCCCAGTACTTTGGGAGGACCACGTGGGCGGATTATGAGATCAGGAGATGGAGACCATCCTGGCCAAAATGGTGAAACCTCATCTCTACTAAAATATAAAAAATTAGCTGGGTGTGGTGGCACACACCTGTAGTCCCAGCTACTTGTGATGCTGAGGCAGGGGAATTGCTTGAACCCAGGAGGTGGAGGTTGTAGTGAGTCGAGATGGCAGCACTGCACTCCAGCCTGGTGACAGAGCAAGACTCGGTCTCAAAAAAAAAAAAAAAAAAAAAGAAGGTATGTGCAAGGTGTATGCCATTGCATACTTTTTGAAGAAGCAAGATCATATAACATGATTAATGTTAATGTGAAAGATCTCACAGAAAGGAGAAAAATTGTGTGGCTAGAGTGAAAGCAACTGCACAGGCAAAGCCCTTTATTAGCTGACAGTAGATGTCTTGTTATAGCTATTTTGTTACATCCTCTAAAAGGTCATTTATCTACTTAGACAAATAACCTCATTCTTCTCCTTTATCTTTATATCATTTAAGTGCCTTTACTGCTCCTTTCCATTTCCTTGATCTCTAAATATTAGAAGGCTTCGGAATTGTGTCTCTGGATGTTTCTGATTCACATCCTTAATGAATTTATGTAATCTCATAAACCAAACAGCGTATTTATATATTTCAGTAGCTATATAATATTTACACTTGTATATTTAATATGCAACTATGATGCTAATGTCTTAATACTAACTTATGATCTCCCCATAAGCATGTTGTTTCACAAACTTTTCCACTTCAGAGTAGAACGAGTTCATCCTTCCAGAGTCTGCTATCTAAAGAATTTACACTTCTTTTTCATTCACACTTAGATTCTGTTTTTTCTACATATTTTGTTGATTTTAACATTAAAATCTTTTCGGAATCTATGTATGGCCAACTGTACTGCAGTTAATTCTGAATATTTGCAATCCTTATGTACAGAGTCACTGTGAACACTGAATCACCAAGAACACTGAACCATTGCTCCTTGGGGGAGGAGAGGGTTAGGTTCCTGCAAATTTCTAGTCATAACATTTTCATCAACTGATCAATACATAATTTTGTTTTATGTGTGTTTCTGTTAAAAGAAAACTCACCTAATATACAATATTGATCATTCGCCCTGAACTCACAGCCAGCAGTACTACAAGTCATGTTGTCTCTGTGAGGCACATCCCAGTCTACTTGTGCTTAGCAACACTAGACAGCACTTCAGCACCATTTTGGGGACCATTTTTAATAGTGAAATCACCACCCAAGAAAAGCATAAAAAAGGAAAAATCATGGCACAAAATAGATTATAGAAAGACACTTGTGTGCAGTATGTTAGCTGTAAGAAGGTGATCAAGCAGTGCCTTACTTGACATTGTCTGGGAAAGTGTGTGTGTCAGATGATGCAAGATTTCTGCTACTCTGCACCTGCCATGAATGACTGAGAACACCTTGTATTAATTTGGGAGTTACAAATACATTTTAGGGAGTAGGCAAGGTTGTAAACACAGAATCTGCAAATAATGAGGATCAATTGTATTAACATTTTCTATAACTTTTCTCTACTTTGTTTTTCCTTGTAGCAATCACTACTAGATATACTATATGGTTTCCTTAGTTTTTTCTTTTTGTTTATTATTTGTCTCACTGTGAGAACACAGAGTTATAAAAGTTTGTATATACTGAATCCTCATCCTCTAGAGCAGGAACTGGCACATAAGAAGGACTTAATAAATGTTTATAAAATAAAAAGAATTTGAGACATCTAGCTATGAAGAGACGTTATAAAAATGAGTCAATGACACACAAATTTATTGAAATTTATTCTTTAAAAATTTGTTTATATGGTTTAAAATTCAAGAAATACAAAGTGATATACCATGAAAAGCCTCCCTGTCCTATGAATGAAATGTCAACTTTATCATGTTTTACAATTCTATATAAAAGTGAGTCTAAACAAAGCAGATTAAGAACATATTCCAGAAAGGAAGTGATTCAATGAAATTATAGGTATTTGAACATAATAAAGTTCTTTGTGAAAAAAATGACCTCAACAAAAGATGCAAATATCAAAAAGATTAAAACTGTCTTTGCAGTACTCAGGAGAGGAATGAAAAAGTAAAATAGAATAACTACATAAAATAAAAGCAGTGCTATTCTGGTGGTAGTCTGTATTGTCTAGGGAGAACTAATGGTTAGATTTTCAGGAATTATGCGAGCTGGTTTTTAAACACAATCCTTACTGCATATTAAACTATGTATTCGCAATTGAATGAACTATGTTAAAATTACATTAAAACAGATGTTATTGTTTATGATGAGAATATGATTGATATACTGTACAATAAAGCTCATTAAGGCAAAAAGACTCAATAGGATAATCTAGCTATAGCCTCTTTTCTCTTCTTTCTTCACCTGCCTCACACCAGAGTTTCCAACCAGGAAAATGCATGCTGTGTATATATATAAAGAAAGAGTGTATTATTTATTAAGCTCTTGGGAAGAGAAGAGCTAACTCAGCAGGTCTTGGTTGCTCAAACTTTGCACATTCCAAAGAAATGTTTGTCTTCAATGTTGTCCCTTGGAAAATCTCCGGGACAAAATATCAAAACTTTTGGTATATTTTGCCTGATAGGAGTGTTTTTGAATGCCTGAAGTCTTGTAATAGAAGGTACTATATCGATTTGAATGGCTGAGTTACATTTCTTCAAACCAAAAAACCCATTTAACAGCTCCTAGTGTCTAACAATGGGCAAAAAGACACTACATTAAATGGACACATCATGATTCATATCCTCACAGTAATATGTTTTGTGTAAAATGAGGGAAGGTAAGAAGATAAGAAAGTTTCCCTCACACTTTCATAAGTGTGAGGGAAACCAGGGGAAAGTTCCTCTTTAGGTAGAACCCTCTGCTTTTGTTGGGGAGGTAACAGGCTAAGAAGGTGTAATAGCTAAATGTATGTGTCATCTTGGCTAGGCCACAGTACACGTCTTAATCTGTTCAGGCTCCTCTAACAAAGTACCACAGACTGGGTAGCTTATACACAACAGAAATTTATTTGTCACAGTTCTAGGGGCTGGGAAGTTCAAGATCAAGGCACAGCAGATTCAGTGCCTGGTAGAAGCTCACTTTCTGATTCTTAGAGAGTGCCTTTTTCCTGTGTCCTCACATAGCAGAAGAAGCAAATGAGCTCCCCTGGGTTTTTTTCTTTCTTTTTTTTTTTAATAAAGAAAATCCCACTCATGAGGGCTCTGTCTTCATAATCTAATCACCTCTCCAAAGACCCTACCTTCTAATATCATCACCTGGGAGGTTAATGTTTTGACATATGAATTTTAGGGGAAACACAAGTATTCCGACCATAGCAGCAGATATTTTGACAAACATTATTCTAGAAATTTTTGTGAAAGTATTTTTTTTTTTGGATGAGACTGACATTTAAATTAGTAGACAGTAAAGCAGATTGAGCTCCATAATGTGGGTGGGCCTCATCCAATTCATTGAGTCCTTTATTTATTTATTTATTTTAAAAGACTGATCTCCCCTAGGAAGAAGGGATTCTGCCAGAAAATGACCTTCAGTTCAGGCTCAAACTGAATCTCTTTCCTGGGCCTCATCCTGCTGCCCTCCCTGACAGATTTTGAACTTGCCAGTGTTCACAATCCCATGAACCAATTTCTTACTAAAAAATATCTTTCTGTAAAAAAAAAAAAAATGTATATATGTGTGTGCCTACACATATATACATATGTACACATGTATATGTACACTCTGTGTGTGTGCGTGTGTGTGTGTGTGTGTGTGTGTGTGTGTGTCTGTATCAGTTCTGTTTCTTTGGAGTACTCTGAGTAATACAGAGGGGATAAGAGAGAATACAGGTAAAAATATATAATTCTTCCCTACATGATCTTATTTTTTTCCAATATGATGCCATAGGCCTAGGACCAGGGCTACAGCTATGGGTGTCAGAAGTAGGAATAATTCCTACATAAGTAACTGTATCATATTAATCATTTGTACCAGAATTACAAAGGACCTAGTTATATGAAATATGCCTTCATCCATCTGGCAAAATTTGGGTTGACAGTAAACAGAAACTACAGCTCTATTGCCTGGTGGTTGGGATAGCCCACTAGTTTTATATCTATATAATACAATTCTACATGAATAGGAATTGATTGTGGAAGAAACTTTGGCTAGACTGGTATTACTGCCAGCATTGTGAACCAGCTTAGTGGCTTACCATAACATCCTTTCCAAATTTGGAAAATGTGGAGTTAAAATCAATGACAAATTGTGAGAAAGAGAGATAATAGCTGAGGGTAAAGGAACAAATACATCAGTTACAAAAGAAGGGAGACTGACGCATCAAGAAAGAGTCAGAGTAAAAGAATGATATTATCTTTTAATACGATTCCACCCTATAACCCAAAGGATGAAGTCATATGTTTACTAAGAACAGTCCTGCTGTTGGAATCTGACAAAGTCGAATGGAAGCCTATAAACCTGAGTTACTTTGAACTCTGAGATATTTCTGTCACATATGATGATGAATTGGGCCAATTATTAATAACTGAATGTAACTCTAGAAATGTCCTAGTATCTTTTGTTTCTTGTTTTCAGATTGTATCTACTAAAAAGACATCATTTGGGAAGGAATTTCCAGGAACTACTCTCTACTGGTCTGTTGAATCATGAAGTACATAGCTTTCATCAGACTGATTACTATATAACTATAAACTTCAATGACCAAATGCTTAGAAACAATGAAATATACCAGTGGCATTCCCAACATGCCACAATGTACTATGCACATGTACACATATATATCATCCTTATTCTTAAACAGAATAGAAAAAAAAGATAATGAATTTCTCATGGGAATAAAGCAAAAGGTACCACCTACTGAATTCAAATTTCCCTGGAGAATATCCCTAGCCCAAGAGGTAAAAGGCTGTGGGGTGTAGTATAGCACACTCAGACTAAATTAAATGTAAGTGTGACTCATCTAACCCTAGTATGTAGAACCCAACATTTTTGGATACAAAATACACACTTTAACTGCATTCAGGCCACTAGCACATAATGGCAACCGTATTCATGGTGAATGAAACTTTATCCCACAATACAGAAAAGAGTTTCAGGGGAAATAAATGCTGGTGTAGCTATTGTGGCACAAGCTCAATTTGTTTTTAATGAGAAATGACAGAGGGAAAAAATATTTAATTAACTGGAATTAGCAGATTAGACTGAATTACGTTCTAGAAGGAAGGCAAGAGACAAGATGTGAGTTGACCTGGAAAGATGAAGGGACTTTAGTGAAGTGGGTCAGGCTGAGTCAACAAATACTGTCAGAAATTGCTAGGTTGTATCTTTGGGAAAGGACTTGTACCCTAAGGCCCTAAGCAGGGATTCTTGACTACTGTAATACCAAAAGAGCCATGTGGCAGTAGCTCTTCATCCTAGCTGCTGATAATCAAAGGTCATATTGTTTGGGAATCATGCATCTCCAAACTTATGGAATTTCTCTGAAGACACTTGTAATTTATATTAATGCATTATGATTGACATTGCCTGGAGTATAGGCCAAAATAAAACATATTCTATAACTACAATATGGTTAACAGGGATAGTAACTATTCTGAACACCCACTTCCCTCATAAGTCAGAGATGGGTCCTGCTATACAGCACAATGGAAACCAGTTTCAGTACACGCCTACGAACTAAGACAGTAAGGCTGGCTTTAACTACAACTTACTTGGAATCTAGAAATAACCAAACCACGGTCAACTGTAATAACTACTACTAATAAAAATACATGGTATTTGGACAAAGGCCAATTCTGTGGGAAGGCACAGTAACAATTTATATGATCCTTACTGATTTGTTCTATAATAAAATTAAATTATGCTATGATCATACTACAATATGGTATAACAGTGGGATTATTGATAAGATTTAACTACCTATGTAAATAAGATATGATAATACTGACGCTATTGATCAAATGGAGTTGATGGATGTTCCCTTGCAGCTCCACTGGAAGGAGACTCCTGAAAGCATGAGCCTGGTTTCTCCTGGACTTTTCACACAATGCACTGTTTTCTTTTACTAATTCTAATCTGTAACAAGAAACTATAATAAATTGCAGGCGTGAGTATGACGGTTTTATTGAGTCCTGTGAGTTCTAGCAAATTTTTGAGGCTCAGGGTGATCTTAGGGATCCCAGACACAGATCCCTCTGCTGCCTTTTTAACCTCTGCAAATGAATTTCTCAAATCCCGGTCTTCCAAGCCTTCCAGGTGTGGTCCTACTCTCTAGATACCTGCAATTAAAATGCAGTTCCTTTAGGACTATTAAAACTACTTGTATAGAAGTTGTTATCCTCTGGTTCTGAAGTGATCTCTCTCTGTCTCTGTCTCTGTCTCTGTCTCTATCTGGTCTCTGTCTCTACCATCTGTATCTCTATTCCTAGCTCTGCCTTTACCTCTATCTCTAGCTCTAACTCCAACTCCATCTCTATCTCTGTTTCTCTCTCTATATATATCTCAGTCTCTGTCTCTATCTCAGTCTCTATCTCTGTCTCTACCACATCTCTCTCAACACATCCATCAACCCTCTTAAAAAGAAAAAATTGAACGCATATAGATAGATATATTAAGTAGATACAGATACATAAATACAGACAAAGATGCATTGTAGTTTCTTCCTTTTTGGCCCAGATTTTGCTTTATTTTTTAAAAGTATTGATTAATTTCTGTTTTCTGATTTTAGCCCTTTTCTTGTTTCATTGAAAACTAACTTTTTCCTACTTTCTATTTAATCTCTATTTTTTATTCTTTTTGTTATGTTTAGTGTATTTCGAAGGATAGATATCTTTCTTGATTTTTACTACATATTTCTGATTTTTTCTAACACAGAAGAGTATAAAATGCTTTAGATTGAACAATTTGCAAAGGATAGTATCAGCTACCTATCAGTCTTTAGTAAAGTTCCACTATTACTACTTTTTTAATTTTTTAGCTACACACACACAAATATATAACTTTATATGAAATAATTGTCAATTCTCTTGAAAAGGTAATTAATAATTTGCATAAAAAGAACATGAGAATAATTATTTCCATGATTTTATAAAGGACATCTTACAGCAGTTACTGTATTAGTCTGTTCTCACTCTGCTACGAAGAAATAGCCAAGATTGGGTAATTCATAAAGAAAAGAAGTTTATTGGGAGCCCAAAGCAGGTGGATCATTTGAAATCAGTTGTTTGAGATCAGCCCAGCCAACATGGTGAAACTCCATCTCTACTAAAAATATAAAAGTTAGCCAGGCATGGTGGCCAATACCTGTAATCTCAGCTACTGGGGAGGCTGAGGCAGGAGAATTGCTTGAACCTGTGATGGGGAGATTGCAGTGAGCCAAGATTGCACCACTGCACTTTAGCCTGGATGACAGAGCAAGACTTCATTAAAAAAAAAAAAAAAAAAACGAAAAGAGGTTTCATTGACTCACAGTTCCACGTGGCTGAGGAGGCCTTAGGAAACTTATGATCATAATGGAAAGCACCTTTTCACAGCGTGGCATGGAGAATGAAAGCTAAGTGAAGGGAGAAACTCCTTAAGAAATCAACAAGTCTTATGAAAACTTACTCTCATGAGAACTGAATAGGGGAAACCTCCTCTATGATTCAATTATCTCCACCTGGTCCCACATTTGAGATGGGATTATTACAATTAAAGGTGATATTTGAGTGGACACACAGAGCCGAACCATATCAGTTATTAAAAAGCATATCATGAAACAGTGTTGTATAATAAATTATTGACTTGATTAGTCAGTAAGCATAATCAATATATATTTTATTGTATTACAAGCTTCAAAACATGTTTGTCATATTTCATACAATTTTAGGATAATGATAAATTAGTAACACTATCTAACATATGCTATTTGTATTCAGTCCATCCCCACACTGCTATAAAAAGCTATGTGGGATTGGGTAATTTATGAAGAAAAAATGTTTAATTGACTCACAGATCCACATGGCTGAAAGGCCTCAGGAAACATAATCAGGGTAGAAGGTGAAAGGGAAGTGTTCATATCTTCAATGTCACAGCAGGAGGAAGACAGAGAGGGGTAAAATGCCACATACTTGCCAAGCAAACAGATCTCTGAGAACTCACTCACTATCATGAGAACAGGGGGACAGGGCAAGTCCACCCCTTTGATCCAATCAGCTTCCACGGGGCCCCTCCTCCAACACATGGGGATTGCAATTTGAGATGAGATTTGAATGAGGACAGTGAAACAAACTATATCACTCCACCCCTGGATCCTCCCAAAGCTCATGTCGTTTTCACATTTTGAAAGAAATTATGCCTTCCCAACAGTCCCCCAAAGTCTTTACTCATTCTAAGCCTTAACTCAAAAGTCCAAGTTCAATATCTCATTATAGACAAGGCCAGTCCATTCTGCCTATAAGCCTGTAAAATAAAAAAAATAAGTTAGTTACTTCCAAGATACAAGGGAGGAACAGGCATGGAGTAAATGTTTTCATTACAAAAGGGAGAAACTGGCAAAAGCTAAGGGGCTACAGGACAAATACAAGTCCAAAATCCAGCAGGATAGTCATTAAATCTTAAAACTCCAAAATAGTCTTTTTTGACTCCAAGTCTCACACCCAGGGCATGCTGATGCTAAGGGTGGACTCCCAGGCCTTGGGCAGCTCCTCTCCTGTGGTTCTTCAGGGTACAGTTTCTGTGGCTGCTTTCATGGGCTGGTGTTGAATGCCTTTGACTCTTCCTGGTGCATGGTACAATCTGTTGGTGGATCTACCCAGCTGGTGTCTGGAGGATGGTGGCCCTCTTCTCACAGCTCCACCAGGCAGTGCCCCAGTGGGAACTCTGCATGGACACTCCAACTCCGTATTTCCCTTTGCACTGCCCCAGTAGAGGTTTTCCATGAGGGCTCCACCCCTGCAGCAGACTTTTGCCTGAGCATCCAGGTGTTTTCCATACATCCTCTGAACATTAGGCACTGCTTGCCTTCTGCACACCAACAGGTTTAACACCATGTGGAAGCCACTAAGGCTTGAGGCTTGCACCCACTGAGGCAATGGCCCAAGATATACCTCAAACCCTTTTACCCATGGCTGGAGCTGGAGGTGCTGGGACACAAGGCACCGTGTCCTGAGGCCACAGAAAACTTTTTCCCCACTAGGCCTCTGGGCTTGTGATGAGAGGGGCTGCTGTGAAGATCTATGAAATTCCCTGGAGACATTTTCACTATTGTCTTGGCTATTAACATCAGCTCCTCTTTACTTATGCAAATTTATGCAACAGGCTTGAATCCCTCCCCAGCAAATGGGATATTGTTTTTTTACCACATGGTCAGGCTGCAAATTTTCCAAAATTTTATGCTCTGCCTCTTTTAAACTTAAGTTTTGATTTCGGACCATCTTTTTCTTCGCAAACATGAGCATATACTTTTAGAAAAGCCAGGTTACATCTTGAATGCTTTGCTGCTTAGAAATTTCTTCTGCCATTGCTCTAAGTCATTTCGCTCAAATTCAAAGTTTCATAGATCTCTAGGGAAGGGACAAACTGCTGCCAGTCTCTTTGCTAAAGTATAGCAGGAGTAATCTTTACTCCCGTTCCCTGTAAGTTCCTCATCTCCATTTGAGACCACCTCAGCCTAGACTTCATTGTTCATATCACTATCTATACTTTGGTCTCAAGCATTCAACAAGTTCCAGAAAGTTTCAAACTTTCACTAGTCTTCGTGTCTTCTTTTGAGCTTCTAAACTCTTCTGACCTCTGACTGTTACCCAGTTTCAAGGTCACTTCCACATTTTCAGGTATCTTTATAGCAATGCTCCACTCTCTCAATATCAATTTTCTGTATTAGTCCATTCTCACATTGCTATAAAGAACTGAGACTGGGTAACTTACGAAGAAGAGAGGTTTCATGGACTCACAGTTGTATGTGGTTGGTGAGAAACTTACAATCATGGTGGGAAGGGAAGGGGAAGTGAGAATGTCTACACATGTGAGGCAGGAGAAATAGAAGGAGGAAGAACCACATACTTATCAAAAAATCAGATCTTGTGACAACTCGCTCACTATCACAAGAACAGCAAGGGGAAAGTCTATGTTTATGATTCAATCACCTCCCATCAGGCTCCTCCTCTGACATGTGGGGATTAAAATTTGAGATGAGATTTGGATGGGGGACACAGAGCTCAACATATGATTATTTGTTCAAAATGTATTATTGAATTCAGATATTTTAAATAACTCACAAAAGTACTGAAGAACTGATGAATTAGATTTCATGTCAATTTGAAACAAATCAATTTTATTTTGAATAGATGTAATATAAATTAAACACAAAAAATTATAGGTTATCTTAAATATATTAAGAATATCAGAAGTATCATGTGCAAGTTCCTTAGGTAAAATTGTTTTACAATAAAACTTTCTTAGGTAAAATTATTGTTATACACTAAAAACTAATTTTCCCTAAAGATAAAATGAAAATTTAAATACCCAATTTTCAGGCATGTTTGTGGAAATGTATTTGATGTAAATACAAAGCTTAAAAGTGGGTTATTTTATTTCTAAATATTTTCTTCAAATTAGAGCAAATTTCAAACAGTTGAACAACTGATACGTTGGTATGACTGCCTTCTCTAAACTGCTAATGTACCTATTCTCAGCATATTAGGAGTAAAAAAAGTAAAGATAAACGTAACTCACATTTCTAGATGCTGAAATAGGGCAATAAAGATTTCTCTATTAAAATTCATGCAAATATGTTATAAAATAGAAATTTTAAAATGGTTTGAGAAAACTTGTTATACATAATTGAGGAAAACAGCATGTTTCCTCACTGCCCAATTAAGTTGTATTCCCCAACAAGCAGACTCTGAATTAGAGATTAGTATGTAAGAAGTTTATTAGTGAGTGCCTTGCAGATCAACACCTATGAGAAAGAAAAGGAGGGATTAACATGTGTGCTACTGGAAAGAAAGGAAATAGAATAGGACATTGGATATAATTAAACTGTGATACAGCTTCGACGGTTGTTTCAGTCAACCCTACAGAGGTTCTGAAGTTAGGATAACTTGAGTAAAAATAGTAGGCTTTGAAATCCCCTTATCAGTGAGTCACTGGAACAATTATTTAAAGAACTGGCATCTTACAAAAATTAGCCAACCATGGTGGTACAAGCCTGTAATCCTAGCTACCTGTCAGGTTGAAACATGAAAATCACTTGAACGTGGGAGATGGAGGTTTCAGTAAGCTGAGATCACATCACTACACTCCAGCCTGGGTGACAGAGCAAGACTCTGTCTCAGAAAAAAAAGAAAAAGAAAAGAATGACTGTTTTCTCAGTGGTACCCCTGATAATGTTGAACTTCACCTGAGCCCTGTGATCTTGTCAAATAGCTACAGTTAAGAAATCTTCCCACACGTTGTCTTCCTGGAAGAGCTTAATGTGAAAACCAGTTTTTCACATGTTACTTGGATAAGACTTACTTGTAGATGTTATTCTTTTTACTTATGATTAGCCTAGACGCAGTCCTTCCAAATTTATATTTCTTTTTTTATAAATGACCACCTGGGCTCCTTGTCTCCACCAATCAATCTGAATAAAATATGTCCTAACTTGACCTATCCAAATTTTAATCAGCGTTTTCTCCTTTCCCAAGCCTCCTGAAACTTAAACCACCCTTTAGCATGCAGAACCACCCATCTTTAATGCTGTCCCAAGAAATGGCCAAGCTCAGAGAAATGAAGCATTTTCTTATTGTCTGATCATATGATCTGCTTATTCACTCTGCATACCCAGTTCTTTTTGGCCTTGTTTACTCTTCCTACAATAGAAAAGTCATTTCTGCCTTAGTTTTGGGACACTTGTAGATCTTATGCTTGAAGCATTCTCTTTTGTGAAGTAGTCCTAGTTTCCCTATTCCAACAGGGTTCTCCTATACCCCTCCATTTTTGGAAATAGTCTTTTAGAACAAAGTCTACCTTTACTTACATCTGAGCTTATTATTTGACTTCTGTTAGCAGCACCACAACTTTTGCTTCTGAAAAGAATCTGAGTGGTGTAACTTAGCGTCCACCATATCTACTCAATTATATTATTTTCAAAGGAAATGAAATTATTTTTAAAGTAGATGTTATGAAAACTCAAGCAATGCTTTGTGTTAACAAAATCTCTACAAATTTCCTTTAAAATAGGAGAAAATGTCCCTTAAAAAAATGAGAGGCTGGGCACAGTGGCTCATGCCTGTAACCCCAGAACTTTGGGAGGCCAAGGCGGGTGGATCACGAGGTCAAGAGATCGGGACCATCCTGGCCAATATGGTGAAACTCCGTCTCTACTAAAAAAACACAAAAATTAGCTGGGCATGGTGGTGCGTGCCTGTAGTCCCAGCTACTTGGGAGGCTGAGGCAGGAGAATTGCTTGAACCTGGGAGGTGGAGGTTGCCATGAGCCAAGATCGCGCCACTGCACTCCAGCCTGGTACCTGGCGACAGAGCGAGACTGTCTCAAAAAAAATGAGAAAAGTTATTGACAGTGGACAAAAAATTGAGAAAATTTTGAATGTCAGAAAAAGAATTTTCAGTCAAGCATCAGAGATTAATCAGTTGTTTGTCTCTACCTTTTATTAAATTTAAAATAAAAATATTTTCAAACAAAATTTATAAAGAAATATTTTTTCTTCACTTGAATTGTCTGTGTCTACGCTGAGGAATGAGAGATAACACTAAATCAATTAAACTAAAAGGTTGATTAATATTTTGGATTTGATGCTTTAATTACTGATGCAAGGTTGGAAAATCATGTGGGCATACAAAAGTGGATTGAAAAAGCATGTTCCTAGTAGAGTGAATCCAGGAATAATGGGAGTTTGCCTATGTTACACAAAAATTAAAGTAATTGCTCAGAGAAACAAAAAATTACATTTTGAGGATGAGTTTTGAGGCTTTTTTTACATTTTAGATTTGTTATTGAAAAAAATTAAAAGTTGCAAACAATTTAAATGTATGATGAATAAGTTGTAGCACACAGATACAATTGTAAAACTGTTGTCTTAGTTCATTTTTTTTGTTGCTATAACATATGTATTAGTCCATTCTTGCATTGCTATAAGAAAATATCTGAGACTGAGTAATTTATTTTAAAAAGAGGTTTCATTGGTTCATGGTTCAGCAGCCTATTCAGAAAACATAGCAGGCCTTAGGAAACTTAGTGGAAGCAGGCAAGCCTTACATGGCAGCAGCAGGAGGAAAGGGGTGGGGGAAGGTGCTACCCACTTTTAAATTACCAGATATTGTGATAACTCTATCATGAGAACTTCACCAAAGCAGGGAAATCTGTCCCCATGATCCAGTCACCTCTCAAAAGCCCCACCTCCAACATCAGGGATTGCAGTTGAACATGAAATTTGGCTGGGGACAAAGATCCAAACCGTATCAACATAATAATTGAAACTAGATGATTTGTCATGAACAGAAATTTATTCCTTATAGTTCTGTGGGCTAACTCCCACAGACTTAATTGAGCACCCACATCTAGTGGGCACCTTGCAGCATCATCTAATGGCAGAAAGAAGAAGGGCAAGACAGAATGCACACGAGAGAGGAAATGGAACTGAACTCATCCTTTTACCAGAAACTGACTCCTGTGATAACTAACACACTCCTATGATAATAATATTAATTCACTCATGAGGGAAGAGTCCTCATTATCTAATTCTCTCTTAAAACTCTCACTTCTCCACCCTGTTGCATTGGGGATTAAGTTACCATCACATGAACTCTGAGGAACACATTCAAACCATAGCAATTATACAGCAATGAATATAAATAAATCATAAATACACATATAAACATCATAGCATTTAGGAGAATACTAGCAGAAGAATATATTCATATTGTACAATTTATAAAATATTTAATTCTATGGAAAGTTAAACATGTTTGGAAAATATACATGCAATAAATCTAGAAAGAAATTGGGTGAAATTTCTAGATAGTGGTTCCATGTAGATGGATTAACAGTTGATACAAAGACAATAAGCAGGGTGTTCTAGGGTTGATAATATTCAGGCTCTTAAACTGGTGATTTGTATATTTGTGTCCATTAGTTTTGAATATATTAAAGTTATTTATATTTTATAATATATAAATATTTCACTAAAACAAAAAACAGCAAGAAGTAAAATAAAGAATTTTGCTGTGAAGTCTATGCAGTGCTTCTGATCAGGTCTAACAAATTAAAAATAAAACTGGTAAAGAAGAATCTCATTTGTTCTTGACTGTAACTGTCATTCATTTGATGACATAGTTAATACTTAACAGCATATTTAATGCTTTAAAAACTTAAGAATGTATTTACTTTTCAAAGAAAAGCTTATACATATTTGAAAAAAGGATTAAGTAAGAAAAAATCTCATTCTTTAAAAGATAACATTTTATGATTGAAAACTCATATTACACCAATCTTTTGTAATCTAGGTTGTAGATTACTCAGTTATGTTGTCTCTCACTATGTCCTCAAGTGTTGCTATTTTCTTCTCTCGTTGCTCACTTAACTATTCCCAGGAGTATGTGGAAAAGAAGGTAAAACCCAGAATTCATCAAATTTAAAAAGTAATAATGAATATATCATTAGTGTTTAATCCTAAACCAGCAAATAATTTGGACATTTTTCTTATTTAGAAAGGGAAAATATATTTCTGAATTGCTGCCAGGCTTCTGTTTGGAACTACATAACTCGCAATGATATCTATGCCACTGCAGTTTTGAAAATCATTCCCACAGATGTTGATCCCTACTTTTATAGTCATTTAAACCAAACTATGTCTTTCTAATTTGCATATGCTGTCAACAAGCTGTGCTTTAGTGTATTCCTTGCCAGAGCTTTTCCACCAGTAAATGGGACAATTGGGATGGGGTTTTATTTTGAATAACACTGTAACCCAAGAGCTTCACTAATTACACTGTAATATAAATAAATCTTTAATACACGATCTTAAAGAATTAATATAGTGTAAAGGAAAATGACTTTGAGGAAGATGGCTTCATTTCATTCTGTAAGCCTCTGAAATCTGATGTGCAATAAGCAGGCAGACAAACCATTAGAGAGCAAGTAGGAATGATATTCAAGCAAGCACTTCCACAGTCTCATCAAAAATGTGCTGAAACGACAACAGTGCATGTGTATTAGAAGCTTAATTTAGTCTTCTAAGTGACCTTGATTATTTGATTGTGTGCTATCTGAGATAGTGTTTTTAAGTATATTTATGAATGCCTATAGCAGAATATAGAAAAAGGAATACTCTTCAAACAGCTACCCTGAAGATTTCTTGGATTAGAAAAGAAAAGAAAAAAGATCAGTTTAGATCATTAATAATTCAACATCTTTCTGATTTTAAAACCTCCAGTCAAAATCTTGACTTTCTTTTTTTTTTTTTAAGAAAATTTTTATTAGGGAGAGCCCTAAGGCATTAGTGAAATGTTTATAAAGACTGTTCATTGTGTTTGTGTTAAAGTTGTACCCTTCCAGTGTGCTCCACCTAATTTGCCTGGAAAATCCAGGATGTCCAGCACCTGCATGTAGCAGATCCATCTGTTACTGGTTTTCCTCTCACTTGCTGCCACACTGCTGGTTTTCCGATGCACACTAAGTAATGAGATAAAACTACCTGTATGTAACTTATACAAAAATCTTTTAATTTCTGAAATATTTTTTCTATTAAAACCATATCACCTAAAATATTTTAATAACTTATTTCCAACATTTTTAATAAGAATAAATCTCATGCAAAAAAGCCATCTCACAATACCCCAGACTTATCACATTGAAAATTATGAGTACATCTCTTTCATTTATACCTTGGGTCTCTGAACACAGGTGTTATCCTTGTTGGATATACATAGAATGGGTATCATATAACAGAGTCTGCACCAATGTTTGAATATTCAGTTGTTTGTGTGCATTCTACATATGTGCATATAGAAAACTAGAAAAATATCCTTAAATTTAATAATTATTTTTGAGCACTTATCATGTGTTATGAATCGAGCTATGAACTAAAGTATCTTTGATGAACAGAAAAGATTCTATGTCTAGATGAAGCACACTATGTAGTGATAGTTCAGACAAATAAATTTAAAACTATGGGTAGACTATGTTAAGTATTGTGATATGAACAAATATAGGGTATTATGTGAAATAGGTGAAAATTTAACCCAGTCTTGAGGAATGAGCATAGATAACCCACAAGATGAACGTTTATACTGAGTTCTGCAAAGATAATTATAATTAAATGCAGCACTATAATATGACTGTGGGCTTGAGAACAGGATATGTTTATTATGGGAATGAACTTCTGGAAAGGGAGAATGTATATGTTTAAGGATGCTAAAGTCATAAGAAATAATTTTGTATGTGAGAACTTCACTAACATTTAATAGTGTGCAATTTTATTTATGTGTAAATTTATAAATTATCTTAGTCTTCTCTGTGCTGCTGTAACAGAATATCTGAAACTGGGTAATTTATCACGAATATAAATTTTTTGCCTCGAAGTTTTGGAGAATGCTAAGTCCAAGATCAAGAGGCTTGCATCATGCAAGGGTCTTCTTGTTATGTCATCCCATGTGAAAGGGCAAACAGAGGGCAAAAAAGAGCAAGAGATCTCACATCCAACCTATGGCATTCTGTCCCTGGCCTCAAAATTCATGTAGTCCTCAAAAGTAAATGCATTCATTTCATCTCAAGACACTCAAAGTCTTAACTGTGATGGTTCCAGCACCACTTCAAAAGACAAAAGTTTGAAGTCTCCTCTTAAATAAGATATGGGTGAGACTCAAGGCACACATCACAATGAGGAAAATTCCTCTCTAGCTGTAAGTCTATGAAATTAAACAAGTTATCTATTTCCAAAGTAACAGTGGTGTACCAGGTGTGGAACAGACATTTTCATTACAAAAGGGAAAAAGGAAAGAAGTAACAATTTCCCAATAACTCCAAAACCCAGCAGGAGAATCAACACTAACTTTTAAAGCTCCAGAATAATCTTACTTACTCCATGTATGGCCGTCTGGGCATACTAGGGTTGGGATTAGGCCCCCAAAGACTCAGGCATCCTCACCCCTAGGCTTTGCTGAAGTCAGCTCCTGCAGTAGCTCTCAAAGGTTGAAATACAGTGCCTGTTACTTTCTTGGGCTAGAATTAATTACACACTGGTAGCTCTACAATTCTGAGGTCTTGGAGATGGCCTCACTCTCGTAGCCTCACTAAGTATCACCTTAGAGAGGACTCTCTTATGTGGCTCTGCCACTGTGATAATTATCTGAGACAACTTTTAAAATCTAGGAGGAAAGCTGGGTGTGATGGCTCACCCCTGTAATTCCAGCACTTTGGGAGGCTGAGGTGGGCAGATAACAAAGTCAGGAGATTGAGACCATTCTGGCCAACATGGTGAAACCCCGTCTCTAAAAAGAAAATATTTGCTGGGAGTGGTGGTGTGCACCTGTAGTCCTAGCTACTTGGGAGGCTGAGGCAGGAAAATCTCTTGAACCCAGGAAGTGGAGGTTGCAGTGAGCCGAGATTACACCACTGCCCTCCAGCCTGGGCAACAAAGTAAGACTCCATCTCAAAACAACAACAACAACAACAACAAAAAAAAAACAAAAAAACAAACTACAGCTTCCTTCATATTATCCATATTAATCTCTTCAACAAATGGTCACTTGGACACACACTTAGTATTTTTAATCTTTCCTTGACCAGTCTGAGAGTTTTCCCAACATTTTCATTTTGTTTTCTTTTCACTTATAAATTCTGTCTTTAAATAATTTCTCTCCTTTTGAATGTTACTAAACATGGCTAAACAAAGCCACACAGTACCCTGAGAGCTGTACTAATTAGAAATTTCTTTCTCCCAAAATCCTAGTTTATTACTTTCAAAATCTGTCTTTCATAAAGTCCTGGAGCATTGACACAATTCAGCCAAGTCTTCTGCAACAAAAAAGTCCTTTATTATAGGTTCCAGAAAAATATTTCTGTTTTCCATCTGAGATCTCCTTTTCTACCTGCATTCTGATTATGATAACTTACGTAATTTATAAGAAGTTTCAGACTTTCCCTAAAGCTCTTCTTCTGAGCTGTCGCCAGAATTGCCCTTAATGCTTTGTTTACAACAATCTAGACATTTTTTTAGACTGTTCCTCCAATTATTCCAGGCACTACCCGTTACCCACTTTCAAAGACACTTCCACATTTTCAGGTATTTGTTGTAAAATTACTTTTTGGTGCCAATTTTCTTTGTCTATTTTTTGTTGCTATAACAGAAGAGCTGAGATTGTATAATTTATAATAAACAGAAATTTATTGGCTCATGATTTTGGAGGCTTGTAAGTCCAAGATCAAAAGGCTGGCATCTGGTAAGGGCTTTCTTGATATGTCATTCTATGGTGGGAGGTCAAAGAGAGAGTAAGATAAAGTAAGAAATCAAACTGGCAGCCTAAGGTTATTTTATAATTGGCATTAATTCATTCATGAGGACTTCATTTTCATGACCTGAATACGTCCCATTAGGTTTCTTTCCCCAACATTACTGCATTAAGAGTTGTTTCCAACACATACTTTATGGAGGACACAGTCAAATGACAGGTCCCACCTAAAAAATATATAGTGAATTGCCCAAATTCAGTAATTAAATATGGATGCAAATTAGTATACAGTAAGAGAGGAGAGCCTTTTAACCTGAAGCTCATACAGATATAAAAGACTTTAGGTCTTGTTTCTTCATCTAAACTTGCTGGTAGCTCTCTTTACTTTCATCCTGTGCTGTGCTACTTTGCATAACTGTATTTTCCTCCCAGATGATAAGCCTTCTGAGGGTATAATCTGTATTTCCTTCTTTTTGTCTGGCCTTTCTGCCCAGCTCAAAGCGCTCTATGCAGCATAAGGATACATTTGAATAAGTAGGTGATTGCTTATAGGCAAGTGCTTACCGCATGTTTTTAATTAGGTATTTCACATTTTAAAATAAAGCAAAGCTATTTTAAAATAAATTTTCAAATAAAGAAGTTCCATTTTAAATTTCTAAATGTTTTGATAATAAATATTAGAAAGCTACTATTCTATTTTTTTCCCCATTTTTTTTGTCATTTAATCCCAAGTTCTGCCTAATTCCAAAGGAGAAAGCGTGTATCAATAGCACATCAGTGATAAACATTTCTAATACAATTTGCCTCCACACTGGATATTAGAATCTCTTCTTCAGACACTTAATTTGGTGCAATACTCAGGCAAGTCTGGGCTCACAGCAAGGGCATAGGTTCCGATTTGTTTTCCTGAGTCAACTACCCTTCCATCTCTGTATATTTTAGGACATAGAGCTTATAGCTGAGAGAAAGTAATCAAAATCTTTTGAAATACTCTTATCTGTCAGCATTCAGGGTATACACACAAGTGAAAAATCACAAATAATCATATATATCACAAAGTAATACATAAACTGACAGTTCTATAAAAATTGGTATTTAAACAACCTTCAAATGGGGATCATGATGATTTCGTAATATCCCCTGATCAGTATATACTCTTGACCTCCATGAGTAGGTGATATGTTTTTTCTATGCCTTGTAAATATTTCATTAGGCAAAACAAAATTATAATTCCTGTTAAGTGTTAAAAATATTTTAATGTATTTTGAAAATTTAAATAAAGAAATAATTGGAATTTTGAAAACTAAAAGCTTCTGAAAAACAATTTAAAAGCTTTTGAATGCAAAAGCAATTCTGGATTGTCTTTAAAAACACAGAAGTGGTGTTTTAAATTTAGAACATCTTCAAATGCTTTTTTATTATACAAATAACAGCAATTTTAAGTTACCTCAAGTTTTTCCACAGTTTACTTAGCTTTTAAGATCACAAATACAATATAAAAAGCTGGTGGTAGAATGTTATAGAAAACAAACTTTCAGGAAATGCCCTGGGAATAGTAAAGATTCAGCCTAATTTCTCACAACTCAGGATAATAAATATTGATGTTACGGATGCTAACATGAGATTACCAAACTTCAGTCAATAAATATCTATTGCTCTTGAGTGCACTGTACATACTAAAGAAAAGAGTTTTATTTCCAGCAGTAAGCAAACTCCTGAACTTTACTGGCTTAGGGACCCGTATGAGAATTGCAGAAACCTGCAAACACGTCCATCATAATGCCTACTACACTGCATTTGATGTTTTTGTTTATTTGTTTGCTTCTTGCCTGACAGCTCCTTGAAGCGATTAGAGTTTTATTAAATTTTTTTAAATCTATAGTGCCTAGGATAGTGCCTAGACAACAAGAGCTCAGGAAACCTTTGATGCAGGCATATGGGAATGAATTTTAAAAATCACATTTAGACATATAAACTAAGAAATTTCATTTTACTAGCATATTCTCATGTTTCAAAGAAATAAGTATTTTATTATTCTCTTATTTTCTGGCTTAGAAATGCCATACTTTTATTCCCATCTTCATATTAAGACTTTCTAAACTTAAAACCCTTAACAAAGATTTTGTTGCAACACTGGAAATTTACTTGGCATTTTCTAAAATTTAAGTCAATGTATCATACCTTTCAGTCATATAATAAATTTTAATGATAGATAATGCTTTTCATTACTATAGCCACTTCAATATGACATTGATGATATTTATATTTTTTTGTCTTCTGAATCTAAATTATAACCAAATACTAGGCCTCTGGATAGTTAAAAATATAACAGAGTAAATAAATTACTAAAATGATAATAAATTTTTTAGTCATGTGTTATTTTAAGGAATGCATTTGATATTTATATATACCTGTTCATTAGTGAATAAACTATAATTTATTTATTATTTATTATTACCAATGTAACACACTTTTGTTATTAAAAAAAAATGCTGAGTGATAAAAACAGGAAAACATCTACTTACAGTCTCCTGAAACAAAGATACCCAGTGGCAAACATGGTAATTTTTCTTTCTCTCTCTTATTTATGTTAAATTTTACATGGTATAAGTCATAACACATATATTTTAATATAAAGCAAATATTTTCCGGTAGTTATTTGTTCCTTCAACAAACATTTTTGGCCCCTACTATGTACTAGGTACTCTTCTGGGTACCTGGGATATATCAGTGAACAAAATAAAAATATTGCTCATGTGCATCTAAACCTCTGAGACCTACAAATATAAATACGAATGAAAGCAAAAACTTCAGGTAGGAGGCCATCAAAATAATCCAGGTGAGAAATTGATGGGGACAGGAGGCACAAAACAGAATAATGCAGTTCTCCAGCCAGGGTCCCACTCTCAAGCCTAGAACCATGGCCCAAAGTCAGAACATACATTCCCATTTTCCTGTTCAAATGTTGTCATTTCTGAAACCACCCTTGACCCACCACACCCTCATCCTTCTGGCAAAAAATGTTCATAAGAGTTTACAAACTCAGTGTCCCCAGCTTCATTACAGCCCTCCCACATGGCCCCATGCCAAGTTGCAGGGTCCCATTCTTTTCCAATCAATGCCCTCACGTAACAGCAGACACCTCGTGAGGCTGTGCATGCACCTTTTGTTGCAGGCTAGCCACTCACATGACAAGAGTTTGTGGTTTTTTGCCACAATTTCAGCTCTTTCTCTACAGGAGATAAGACTCCCACTCAGGGCAAACTTAGCAGATATGAGGCTCAGTATCTGCTTCTGAGGCCAGGAGACAGAATCTCTGAGTTCATCATTTCTTTCATCACTTTGTCCACTGAGGAGCAACCAACCAGCTTCATTAGCTTCATTATGTTTCTTGGTTTTCCACATATGGTCATAGATATTATGTATACAGTCACTAAACTCCTTGCCTCTCACGAGCAGTGAATCAGGAGTGCCAAATGTACTTATTTTGCATAAGTCTCCACAAACAATTTACACCAAGAACTATCAGTGTTCTCCATACTATTAGAAGATCTTAGCATTTTTGGATCTAATCATATTAAGCAGCTAACTCCAGAAACCCCAAAACCAATGAAAGAACTTCTTCCCTAATATTCTGTTCCTCTAGAACATTCATGGAACTAAAATCTGTATTAGGGTTCCCTAGAGCAACAGAACTAATAGGCTATATACACATGTATATAGTTTCAAGTGTAGTGCACATATATATCTATGTATATATCCTATTAGTGTGTGTGTGTGTGTGTGTATACATATATATATATATATATATATATATATATATAGGGAAGTTTATTAACTATTATAGTTTTATATATATTATATAGTTTCATATATGTAAAGTGGAGCTTATGAACTTTTAACTTATATGATCACAAGATTCCACAATAGGCTGTCTGCAAGCTTTAGGAGCAAAGAAAGCCAATCTGAGTCTCAAAACTGAAGAACTGTCCAAGGTTTGAGGACAAGAAGCATCAAGCATGAGAAAAAGATGTAGGTTGGGAGGCTAGGCCTGTCCCACCTTTTCAAGCTTTCCTGCCTGTTTCATATTTGCTGGCAGCGGATTAGATTTTGCTCACCAGATTAAGGGTGGGTCTGCCTTTCCCAGCCCACTGACTCAGATGTTAATCTCCTTTAGCAACACCCTCACAGACAGACACAGGAACAATACTTTGCAGCCTTCAATCCAATCATGTTGACATGTATTAACCATCACAGGTGTGTAAAGTATTGTCTTTGTGATTTTGATTTGCATTTCTTTAATGACTAAGAAATATGAGCATCTTTTCGTGTATCTGTTAGCAATCTTTTTAAGAGAAATATCTCCAAAGGTTATTTGCCTTTTTATTATTTTAGATGGGGTCTTGCTCTGTCACCCAGCTGGAGCACCTCGACGTGATCTTGGCTCACTGCAACCTCCATCTCCTATGTTCAAGCAATTCTCCTACATCAGCCTCCTTAGCAGCTAGGACTACAGACATATGCCACCACACCCAGCCAGCTAATTTCTTTGTCCATTTTTTAATTGAGTTTTTTCCTGATATTACTATCAGATAAATGATTTGCAAATACTCTTTGCCAATCTATATATATATATGTGTTTTTTTCTATTTTTGGTAACGTCTTTTGATGCACAAATGCTTTTGATTTTCATGAAGCCCAATTTATGTACTTTTTTATTTTTGTTGTTTATATTTTTGGTGTCATATCAGGGAATTCACTGCCAAATTAAAGGTCATGAAGATTTATGTTTATATTTTCTCTTGTGCATTTTAGTTTTTTTTGGCCATTAATCTACTTTGAATTAACTTTTGTATATAGTGTGAGGTAGACGTCTGAACACATTGTTTTGCCTTTGGATATCCAATATTCCCAGAACCATATGTTGAAGATACTATTATTTCCCCACTGTATGGTCTTGTAATCTTTGTTCAAAATCAATTGGCAAGTGATGCATAGTTTTATTCCTGACTTTTAATTTATTTCTACTCTTCAATATATTAATTTTTATGCCAGTATCACATTGTTTTGATAACTATATTTCTGTAGTAAGGTTTTAGATCAAGAAATTTCAGTTCTTCGGTTCTACTATTTTTCGAAGTAATTTTGTCTATTTGGGTTCCAACTGGAATTTTGGATTTCCTTTTCCAATTCTGCACAAAATAGCATGGATATGTTAATAGAGATTACACTGAATCCGTAAATTATTTTGGGCAATATTGGTACTTAACATTAAGCCTTCCAATTTATGAACAAAAAATGTCTTTCAATTTATTTAAATCTTTTCCAATTTATGTTAGCAATGTTTTGTAATTTCTAGTCTACAACTCTTTCACTTTCCTCATTAAATTTATTCTTTTGTATGCTATTACTTGGAATTGTTAGAATCGAAATTATTTTTTAATTGCCTTTTTAGATTGCTCATTGCTGGTATATGAAAACCAAACTGATTTTTGAGTTTTCAATTATATTCTGAAACTGCTAAATTTCTTTAACTCATAATATTTTTGTGGATTATTTGAGGTTTTCTATGTATAACATTATGTTTTATGTGAATATAGTTTGAATTCTATTTTTCCAATCTGGAAGCTTTTTATTTCTTATTCTTGCCTAATAAGGCTCAACAGAATTTTCAGTACAATAAATAACAGTAAGAAAATAGAGTGTTTTTGTCTTACTCATGATTTCATGGTGAAAGATTTTAGTCTTTCACCAGTAAGTGTGATGTTAGCTGTGAATTTTTCATAAATATTATTATGTTGCAAAAGCTTTCTTCTACATGGTTTCTATATACTTATATACATACATGTAACTACATACATACACATACAAACTATATAGATTTCTACATACTTATATACATATATATTAAGTATACACGTATACATATAGATACGAGTGTATATATATGTATGTATGTATATATGTGTGTATATATATATATAATATACATATAGGGTTGTGTGTATATATACACCCCCGTACTTATGTTAATGATGATGCCTATATCTATACATTATTCTATATAGACTTCTACAGTATTTTATACAGTTTTGTTTACCATGGAATCCTTGACAGTTGACATTTTTCTCCTATCACTTTAAAATATGTTTTTCTACTTCCTTTAGCCTCTGTCATTTCTGATAAGAAATTTGCTGTTAATCTTATTGTGGATCTTTTGTACATTGTAAGTCGTCTCCCTCACTACTTTCAAGATTCTTTGTCCTTGGCATTTGAAAATTTGATTACAATGTATCTTGGTGTGGGTCTCCTTTGGTTTATCCTCCTGAGTTTCACTGAGCTTCCTGAATTTGCAGATTTGTGCATTTTATTAAATTTGAAAACCTTTGGTTATTATTCAAATATTCTCTCTTATGTTTTCCTTTGGGGATTCTCACTGGTACATTGATGATGTTCCACAGGTCTCAGGCTTTGTTAATTTTCCTTCCTTTTTCCCCCCTCTTTTTCTGACAGGGTCATTTTAATCGGTATATCTTCAAGTTTATTAATTCTTACTTCTATCTGCTTAAATATACTATTAAAACTCTGTATTATAGTATATTTAAGCAGGTTATTTCATTTCAGTTATTGATTTTTCATTTCAGTTATTATAATTCTCAGCCCTCTATTTTTTGCCCTATTAGTTTTATAATTTCAATCTCTTCATTGATACTCTCTATTGGATTCATATATCAATCTCCTGGTTTCCTTTAGCTGTTTGACAATCATTTCCCTTTAGTTTTTTGAGCATATTTAAAATAGTTGAAGTCTTTGTCTAGTAAGTCTAGAAATTATGCTTTCTTAGGGACAGTCTCTATTAATTTCTTCTATAAATAGTCTGCACTCTCTTTTTTCTTTGCAGTCTTCATCATATTATTGTTCTTGTTGAAAATGAACTATTTTGAATGTCATAATTGGTAACTCTGGAAATCAAATGCTTGCCTCTCCTCAATTTGTCTTCATTGATTGTTATAGGCTATAGCTGTTTGTTTAGTCAGATTTCTAAACTGTTTCATGTAAAGTCTGTGTTTTCAATGATGTGTTTTCTCTGAAGTCTCTGGTTCTTCAGTTAAGTTTAGCTAGTGTTTTGACAGATATTTTCCTGAGTGCCTGAAGCCAAAAGAGAAAGTGAAGGGAGAAAGGAAAAGAAAAAGAGAGAGAGAGAAGCCTGTTTATCTATAGCTTTGCCTTAGGGTTCCTTTCCCCCTTACACTGAGCTAGGTATCAGCCAGAGGTAAAAGCTAGGAAGTTCTTAGGTCTTTTCTGTGCATATATCCTGTCCTGGGCATATGTGTGGTTTTTTAAATTCTGCAGTATATATGAGTGCTTTCCGATGCCCTAATTTTTCCAAGAAACTGTATCTTTGGCCTGTTCTCTTAGGCTTTTGATGCTCTATTTTATTACTTGACGACAATCCTTTCTCCTGGTTACTGAATGTTTTTTGTTCATTTTACGTTTTTGAGTAATGTTCTTTGCTTTTCTCTGCCATAATTGAGTTCTGAGTTAGAGGAAACAAAGACAAGTATGTGTCAGATCTTCAGGGAGCCCACAGACAAATACTCTTATTTGAGAATAAGATCTGTTCTGCTTCCTCCATACTAGGAACGAGGGTTCCCTGTTTGGAACACAGGTTGCTCTCTTTAAGACCACCAATAAGCGGGGCAAGAGCAAGTCAATATGCCACAAAGCTTTCTTACTCTAAGGTTGTCTTTTCCTTGATAAACATATGCTTGATTTTTCCCTATTTCTGTGGAGAGATGGGTCCTTGGAGACGCCTACTTGCCATTTCCTCAGCCATTCACCAGTTTCTATATCTTTAGTTAGAGTAAGATAAAGTGAAGATTTGAAGCTAGGATCTAAAGCGTGTGAAATGAAAAGCTGGAAGAATTATAGTCAATATATGGGAAAACACTATGATTGTCTGAAACCATTAAAAACATCTTAGGCTTATTGTCACACTTTTAGAGTAAAATCAGTCAGTATCATAATATTATACTGTGCTGTTTTACAGTCACATGTATTATGCATGGGGTGGGCAGAGAGAGATTTGAACCAGGGTTCTGATAAAAGAGGACTACAATTAAGCAAGTGAGAGTTAAGGAGTTTAATGTTGTATCCAAGGTGGTGACTGTAATGAATGAAGTGTACTAACCTTAAGTTAGGTAAGGAACAGAATACATGAAAGTTCAGTGAGAGAATGAAACTGTTCAGTACAAATTATCCAGTGGTGTCACAGTATTGTTGGATTCAGGCTTTGAGTCAGAGAAACCTGGAAAAATTGAGGGTGACTGGTTAGTGTGATGGAACAGAGATTATGGAGGGGAGAAAGTCATTAATAACATCAGCTCGTTACTTCAGCAGTAGGCTACAGACTCTAAAGTGCCTATACACGTTTTCAATGTCATCATATACCACCTTTCCTCCCATCTGTTTCCGGTGATTCAGACTTATGGCTATTTTCTACTTCCTTGAATACATCAAATTTATTTTAGCTTCATACACCCTTGTCCTTGCCTTCTCTTCAACATAAATCACCCTGCTGTCAAATCATTAAATGGTTAGTTCAAAGAAAACAGACAAGTTTTCTCTGACCATCCCATTTAAAGGTATCTCTGCCACTTAACTATCCTTCTTACACAGATATACACACATATGTATTTCGATGTATCTCTGATTTATAGATATACCTGATTTAATTGTGTTTCACTTTATTTCACTTTGAAGATACAGCATTCTTTAAATTGAAAGATTATGGCAACCCCGTGTCCAGCAATTCTATTGGGCCATTATTCCAAAAGCATGTCCTCACTTTATTTTTCTGTGTTATGTTTTGGTAATTCTCACAATATTTCAACCTTTTTAGTTATTTGATAAAGCAGCCACAGGTTTTTGAAAATATGAACTTCAATTTTAAAAGATCTACTCTGGGTAAAATGCTATCAAACAGCATCACAGATGACTGTTAGCATTATTTATCAAAAAAGTGATTTCAATTAAGTACGTAATTTGGTTTTTAAGACACAATGTTATGGCATAGTTAATAAACTTTAGTAAAGTATAAATATGACTTACATGCACTGGGAAATTAAAAAAAATTGTTGTGACTCAAAATTGTTGTGACTTTATTGCAATGTTTGTTTTACTGTGGTGGTCTGGAATGAACCTGCATTATCTTCGAGTTACGTATATACATACTTTGAAGCACTTACAATGATTAAACTTTATCTAGAATATTTGTTTACTAACAATTTTCTGTATTTATTTCTATATACTTTCCTAAAATGATGTTAGTTTCAATTAGAAAAAGTACTGAGTTCTCTATGCATAGCAAATAAAGCAGTAAGAATAAATAGAAAAATAAAAGAATGCAAAAGTTTGAATAAATTTATAAATATTCTTTACTACTTGTAGAATCATTGCCTTTTAAATGTGCTAGAGTTTTCATAATTGGGCTGATAGCCAGAATAAATTTGGAGTTTAGTTTTTAAATAAAAGTGTTTAAATATCATGAATCTGTCAGAATTCATAGACTTATTTTTCTTTCTAAAAAGAAAATATTTATTATTTTTAAATATAACCCTGATCATTGCCTTTTGATACATTTGTTTTAGGAAGAAAAGAGAAAGTCTTTTATAGTCATTATTCACAGAGATAGATGAGTTTGAAAGTACATTTTTATTGCCCACTTTAACTTAATGGGTTCTAGCACACAGAATAAAATAGAGTTTACACTGTGTCATTTACACTGGCATTAAATTGGTAAGGCTCACAGGACTCTCATCTGATGGGTTTGCTTGCCAATATAAAAAATGATCTCCGGATTACGTCTAACCCCTTAGTGATCATGCCTAGATGAAAATTCAGCCTTTTAAACTAATAAAATCTCATGGTCTTGACATTAATATCTGATCTGAAATGATAATGAGGGCTACAAAGTATTTTCTAAAAAACTCTTCGTTTTCATTCAGACTTGGTAAATGTTGGATCACATTGCCCACTACTTAAATGTATTACAGTTGCTTTCTAAGGCAGATTCTTATTTTGTCTGAATTCAAGTCACATTTACATTAACTATGGTTGTATGACAAACGCTCTTATTAAAATGTTTCTAGTTTATTATTCTATATCTCATTTTACAATATTACAATTATCAATAGCAGTCTATAACTACATTTCATATAAATATGTAAAAAAAAGTTTAGCCAATAAAATTTACAGAATCATCAAATCTTAGGATTAGAAGAATATTTTGGTTAAGATCTTTAAAATTATATCATGTGTGAAGTGATAAAGCACTGTAGAGCAAAGCAATTCCATTTATTACCATAAACTTCTTTTGCAAATTTGTTGAATACATTTGAAATGTGAATCTTGCATTGTTGCTTTTCTGTTAGGCCTTTATAATTTTTTTTTTGCTACATTTTGACATATAAATAGACTATTTCGAGAGGAATTTTTTTTTTGAGATAGAGTCTTGCTCTGTCCCCAGGCTGGAGTGCAGTGGCGCAATCTCAGCTCACTGCAACCTCTGCTTCCAGGGTTCAAGTGATTCTCCTGCCTCAGCCTCCTGGAGAGCTGGGATTACAGGTGCGCGCCACCATGCCCACCTAATTTTTGTGTTGTTAGTAGAGATGGGGTTTCACCACATTGGTCAGGCTGGTCTCAATCTCTTGACCTCGTGATTCACCCACCTTGGCCTCCCAAAGTGCTGAGATTACAGTCATGAGCCACCGCACCCGGCCGAGGAAATTTTATAGGTAGTCCATAAGAGCTTTTTAAAAAACTCTTCATGAACTCATGTGACAAATAACGATAGGTTTTTATTAAATTTAAGAAGTTATATAATGTGTAAGAGACTGAGTGGAAGAAGCCATGTCTGTCAAATGAATGCGCTGAAAAAAGGGGCTAGTGTACAGCACATTAAACAATCAGAATTCGATAAAGTCATAAGTGTTAAGCAGGCACTGTTAATATAAAGATAGATAATGTTATCTTTCATAATTCAGTTTCTCTAGTTGGAGAGAAAAGAATATGAATAGAAAATCAAAATGCAGTGTTAGACTTCTGGTACAAGATAGCAGATCAGCTATATCAAAGTATTTATTCTAGCTCCTGAGACCATATTCAAATGAGAGCAAACGTACTGTTTTAAAATACAAAGTCTGTATTCTGAGACAATGAGGGGGCAGCATCACAGAATAAAATGTTTCTATGCAATTTTTGGGAATTTAAAAGAAAACACTGTAACTCTATTACAAAGATTTTCTTGAATTTAACAATAGACTCATTATATTATTCTGAAAATATTAATCTCATCTGATTCACATACTTTATATATTCATTGAGAGTATTTTCATTCCTCCAAAAGATCTATCTATGAGGAACAACTATCTTTTTAAGTATCCAAACCTAATTTAGCAATTCTTTTTTAGACTTTTCTCATGATGACCCTCTGGTTCCCATTGCCTGATCCACCCCCTTCCCATTTGGAAGAGTAGTTACCAAGGCTTAGTTTGCCTAAACATAAAAATGGTATAAATATAAGTCTGAAAAAGCTACTGTAGGAAGCTAAGATAAATATATGAATGCTATAATATCCTAGAAAAATGAGTATGTTGCATCTATGTAAAACAATGGGATACCTTAGGGAAAAATAAAGTACAATAAGAAAAAAAATATATATGCGCCAAAGCAGATAGTATACAGTTTAGAAAAAAGTTAAAGAGGTCTTTCATAAAGTTGAACAAAAACACAAAGATATGAAAATGTGATAAGAAGAAAAGGCAGAACACCGATCCCCATGGTAAAATACCAAATAGAATTATAGATGAGAGAGAGAGAGGTAAGGGAAGGAATGGTTAGGGAAAAGCTAGCAGAGGTATTACCAAAAAAAATTCAGAAATGAAAATGCTCATCATGTGTTCACTTGGTGAAAAATAACACATATTTGGACATATTATGATAAAATTTCAAAATATCAAAAATAAGAGAACATCCTAAAAACTTTCAGAGGAGAAACAAAATAGATCAGCTGCAACCAAGAATCAGATCACCATCAGACTTATTAATAGTAATAACTAGTAGCAGGAAGCAAAGATGAAAGGCCATCAAATGACATAGGAAAAATGATTTCAAAGTTTTATTCCCAGCTGAGCTGGAAAGTTGAATGAGTCTTCTATGAGAAAAAAATTAACATATTTCAGATAATCTAAACTCTAAAATTTTAACTCTTCTATATCCTTTTTAAAAAAAGTTTCTTAAGCATACCCACTAGCAAAAATATGTAAATAAAACTAAGAGAAAGAAGTAACATCTGGAAAAAATCCAGATTCATCCATAAATCTATCTTGTTGAGGAATAACATTCTGTACAAGGTTGGCATTTTTGCAGAAGCTCAAAATCCAATCAGTTCAGATTGTAAAACAGAAGCAAAGGACACTCAGAAGGGAAACCACATGTAAGTATTAAGTTTAAATGGTAAAATTCCTTCAAAAAAATGAGAAGATGGTATAGAAAAGTGGTGAAATAAGTAAAGGGAATATATTCAGGTAGATTATAGTAATATTCTGTTTGAGACATACGGGCTCCTGATATTTTCTCTATAAAGAAGGAAATATAAAAAATATACACGGCCGGGCGCGGTGGCTCACGCCTGTAATCCCAGCACTTTGGGAGGCCGAGGCGGGTGGATCACGAGGTCAAGAGATCGAGACCATCCTGGTCAACATGGTGAAACCCCGTCTCTACTAAAAATACAAAAATTAGCTGGGCATGGTGGCACGTGCCTGTAGTCCCAGCTACTCGGGAGGCTGAGGCAGGAGAA
>PVKV010008380.1:14815-88421 GCA_004027835.1 Alouatta palliata | reverse complement strand
CTTGCTGTGAAACTCTCAATCCAGAGAGTTTCCAATGGCTGTTTTTTTGTGGGGGTGGGACCAGCCGAGCCTGATCACCTGGCTCCCTGCCTCAGAGCGTCTTTTTTAGTTGAATGATCGACTGTCTCCCAGGTGTTCCAGCCGCCTGTTGAAAAGGCGCCGGGATCTGTATGATTTCCCGTGCGGTGACCCACTGTGCTGGCTGAAACCGCAGGCGCTGGCGTTTTTTTGCCTGGGAAATCTCCTGGCCTGGCTGTCTGTTTCAGTCCCCTTTTTTAATCAAATGAATGGGCAGCTCTGCCTTCCCGGAGTTCCAATTGCCAGCTAAAACGGCACCCGGACCCACGTATTTTGTATTGGGAACTGCTGCGCCGGGGCGCCGCTCCAAACAGCGGCGGCGAAAACGCCCGCGCAGGCGAAAACAGCCAAGCCGGCGAAAACAGCCGCGCCGGCCAAACCAGGTGCGCTGGCGACCCGTGGGGCTCCTCCCCCTGGGAATCTCCTGGTCAGTGGGCAATAAAAATCCGTCTGGGAATGTGGCGTCCACTCACCCTCCACGCTTTCACTGGGAGCTGCAATCCTCAGCTGCTCCTAATTGGCCATCTTGGATCTGGCTCCCTCTAAGATATTCTTAAGATTATATTCAGATACATATTGGAAATGCCTCAGAAAAAGCTATATAAAAGAAGTAGTCCCCTATCATAGAACATTTTTCCTATCATAAAATTCCTTTATTATCATCATATTCCCAGTCCATTGTATCCTCTTAGGAACATATGCCAAATGTAGAAAAATTTGCCAACATACCACATATTTAAAATGTGACACCCACTTGTCCTACCTCCCATTGGCTGGCCTAGGCAGGAGGCTTTTCCCAGTAACGATTCAGTGAGTGGTACTCCTGACATGTGTCTGTCCTAGATAACTCCAGGAGAGAGAGTGATTTTCAAAGAGCTATTCACAGCCAGCAACTCAGTTTCCAGGACAGATATCTCACACACACACAATATTTGACACCATTCATCACTGAAATATTCTTTTTCTAGTAGAAGTAGATTGGTTTTCTTGGATAATCATATTCTGCTGTGAAGTTATGAGAAGTTGAAAACATAAATACATCATGCAGCCTCGGGAATTGATACCTGTGTGCTAACCAGTTTTGCTACTGCTGTGGCTGAAAATCCAGAGAGCCCAATTTGTTTGTTCCTGTTGAACTTAACCATGTCATCTGTTTCTCTTATCTTTCAAGGAAGGTAGCTTAGAACGGAGACTTTGTTTACAAATGGTACTTAAGAGTGTTTCAACTAATTTTTAATTGTGGTGGGCTGCTACAGATTCAGCATTGAGTCACAGCGTTTGAGTCAAATGCAGATGGTGTGGAAATCAGGCTGAAAAGTGTTAATACCCATCAGTGACCCTAAAAAGCGATGCTTGTTATTGGTTAACTGAGCTAACCTCTCACAACTGAATAATAACATACAGTAAGAGGTGCATTTTTTTAAGTGAAAGGAAATGATGTATGTAAAGTACGGAATGTGGTGTTAGCTCACAGTTTTCATCCGCTGACATGTAAGTTTCTTTCTCCCATCTTTCCCTCAAAATAATGCATTGCAAGAATGAAATTGCCTCGCGTGTCATAAATTCCTGGCATTACATTTATATTATCTTAGAATAATTAGCACTTTCTCACACTTTAAAGTATAAATCTAAACCTTAGGAGGTCAGTTTTACCTTGTGAAAGACCGACCTAAAATTTTATCAGTGTAGTTGTTGACTGAATTGTCTTAAAGTGCTAGGTTTTTCCAAATTCCTACAAAATAATACGGTATAGAATTTATCATCTTCAACTTTAAATGATTTTCTCTTCTCTGCAAAATGACAACCGAATTAGCAGTCATAATCTGAGAATTGAAAGAAAGCATCATTTGTGTATTTACTGCTTTTCTTAAGAGTAGAAATCCTAATTTCTCCCACATATATGTTTGAATGCCACCAAAGTAAATTTTAATGAAGGCTGATATTTGAAAAGGTATATAATCTTTCTCCTTAATGTTTTCCCTCTGGCTTCATCTCCTTAACGAAGAAAAGATCTCACATGCCCCCCCTTTAGCACAAGGCCACATACCATATTTTGGCACGTAATTTGTCATTTGTAATTCTTAGGCAATATTTTACATAATTTTTAACACATGCCTGCTTTAACATTTTTCAAGAGATTATATATTTCTTCAATAGCATATAAAATTTCAGTTTTTTTAATTGCACAAACATCTTAAAATTCAAAGCAATTGTTGTATTTCACATTCTGATATGTCCCACCTCATTCTTTTCGTTTAAATCTCCTTTTTTCTTTGAGAATCACAATTCTAGAGCTTATAGTTTTAATATGACACTTTCAACACATTTATGAATTGATCATTACTTTTCTGAACATTACAATATGGATAATAGTCTCTGAAAAGGTGTATTAAGAGAAAACAACTATGGTAATTAAGGAAATTTGATGTATAATCTCTAAATTTAACAATAAGCATATTTGTTGAATGGTGTAATATTCAGACACAGACTAGTTTTAGAAAGGACATTTTCTTATATTTTGATTTTGAAGAACTCTGATTGATTCATCTCATTTTCAGAAAAGAACTCTCTTTCATGTGTGCAAAAATACCACATTTACTGTAATTCCTTCTTTCAATATACACAAGACTCATATGCATAATGCAGCAGCATATATGCCATTCTATCAGAATTTATTCTTTAAAGCAATTTGGCATTGGAATTCTTAGGCTCAGCTGGAAGATTACTGGGTATTATTTTCTTTCTATTGTATATTTTTATTCATAATAAACATTATGAGAAGTCTGTGCATTTTAATTTCTGGTAATATTTTGCAACTGTTGAGCATATAGCATGGAAATTAAGCCAGTTTATTACGACACTTCAAAAGATTATTTTATTTATGATAGAATTATCAGTCACAACAACCTTAATGATATTTCAACCCTAATGTAGTATCTGTTAGGTTATGACTAGACAATTTGTAACCTTTGTAGTATCAGGAAAATAACTTTCAGCTATTTTACCATTCAAATGTATTCATTGGCCACAAACAAATCTTTTCATTAGCGGTATGATTCAAGTTTAAAAAGAGAATGCAGAAATCTTCAATAATTTCCAGGCGGCAAAATGTGATTGAAAGTCGTATCAACACACTTTGCAATTGGTAATCGCCATGATAAAAATGCAACTAAAATGAGAAAGAAATTTTCCTCCTGTTAATTCTTATTTTCTATGAACGATGGTCAATTAGACCTACTGAGTAGAAAACAGTCGTTTTTTACTTCTATTGCTCATCAGATTGCTCATTATTTTTAAAAATTTATTTATACATATCTAGATTTCATGGGTGAGGGTCATGAATATTTAGTTTTTAAAAACTTCACATATGATTCTAACGTTCAACAAGGACTAAAAATTACTGAGCATTCATTAAGTGAATGCAAGGTGAACCTGGGCATTGGGTGGCCTCGTGGTAGCATTTTGAAAAGCATGTTCTCTCTGAGTAAAAAGGAAAGTGGAGACAGAATTTGGATTAAATTTGTTTACTTTTATATTTAGTCTTCTTTGTCCAGGCATTCGATATAGTGTATTATAATAATCTGGCCCCAAACTCCCAGCTTCATCTCTTCCTGTTTCTGCGGCTTCTAGCACTCCAATTACTCCTGCCCTGCTGTTCTTCCAACTGGCCAAACTTATTCTGCCTTCAAGGCTTTGCACTGCTCTTTCCCTTGCCTGGTGTGTCCTTTCTTCAGATTTCACTTGATTCAGTCCGTCACATTGTTTAGTGCTTTGATCGATTGTGACCTCTCGGAGAGACCAGCCTGGCCACCCTATGTTAGTAAGACCTCATCTCATCATATTGAGGTTTTCTATATCATCTTTATAGACTTTATCAATATGTGAAATTATTTTGCTTGTTAATATGTTTATCTGCTTTTTGCAGTTTTCATCCTCACTTGCCTTCCAGTATAAGTTCCATGAGTACAGAGATTTTCTTTTCTTTCTATTTTTTTTGAGACAGAGTCTTGTTCTCTTGCCCAGGCTGGAGTGCAGTGGTGCAATCTCTGCTCACTGCAACCTCCGGTTCACTGCAACCTCTGCCTCCCGGGTTCAGGAGATTCTTCTGCCTCAGCCTCCCAAGTAGTTGGGATTACAGGCATGTGCCACCATGCCTGGCTAATTTTTGTATTTTTAGTAGAGAAGGGGGTTTAACCATGTTGGTCAGGCTGGTCTAGAGCTCTTGACCTTGTGATCCGCGTGCCTTGGCCTCCCAAAGTTCTGGGATTGTAGGCATGAGCCACCATGCCCAGCCTTATTTTCATCCTTACATTTTGTCATACATTAGATGCTAAAATAGTATTGTTGGAAGAAATGAATTCAATTTGGACAAAAAGCCAGTTTTCCTTCTATGAGTGAAGCTCTGCCTGATCTGGCTTTGGCTTGGAATTCTCCCCCATAACTCTTTTCACAATTTCCTCCTTAGAGTTTCAATATCAATGACTTATAGAGCTGCTTATCTCAAAGATGTTTATCCTTATTATTTTGTAACATAGCATTCTATTCATTTCTGTCTTAGCATGTATTGTGATCTACATTGCTTTATTTATCTGTCTGTTCACCTATTTATGATTATTTTACTCACATTCTTTTGCAGATTTATATTATTATATTATTTTCCCTCAGGATGTAAGTTTTGTGGAGGTAAGACTTTGTATTATGTCCATTGCCATATCCTCAATATTTAAGAAATTAAAAATCCAGGGAGGATAGATTAAGGAATAATTAAAATGTAATGAAAGAAACACACAGGAAATATATCCTGATTGTAAGGATAAGATTGAGAGGAGAGCAATTAATACTCCACATGGAGAATCGAGAAAAGCAGCAGAAACAAAGAATGCCTCCTCAGTTAGTTGAGTAATGGGTAGATAGATGGTGGTGCGTCTCAAGGCCTCAGATTCAGTCATATGAAAGGAAACATTTTTGTCTACTTCAGTAGAGAGAAATGATGAGAAAGCAGTCTGAGGATACCAGTGAATATTTGGAGTAGTCAGTAGAAGAAATGAGAGAAGATATTGTTTGCATGTTCTTGGTCAAAAGAGAACTCTTTTTAGATAGAGAAATAATAATGAAAATCATTCTGTTCTTGAGTTATAATTGACAAATGTAAATCTGACTACATATTAATATTTCTTTTTCTCAATTCACATTAAAACATTATGTATTTTTATATGACTATTGTACAATGGAGGCATAGACCTCAATATATAAGCAACACTAATATCAGCCCATGTAACATTAAAATAGTGTTATTTGGCAAAATCCTGTAAGCAAAGGAACAGTGGAATAATACACATGATTCTTAGCCTCTCAGAAGAGGTATTCATAGACTGGGCGGAGTTGGACTGGATAAACTCTAGTGAATTTCCCAGTAGACTCTGCTCCCATAATTCTGTTTTTACAGAAAAAGAGAGACAAGGAATCTCTATGTGACTTTACAATAATGAATGCTATCTGGCAGAACTGGCCTTGTTAGAAAGGAGTAACCTCCAAAATAACCCTGACTTGCAGAACCAGCTTCTTTCTATCAAAAGTGGGGAAATAATGAACACCTAGAACAAACTGATTTGTTTGTTTTCAATTATGATGGTGATACAGATAAGAGGCAGGGAAATACTGGGTAGAAGAGGGTGGTTCCTGGCAAAGGTCCCACCCTCAAGCCTGGAAACCACATCCCTAAATGAGAACAGTTATTCGTTTTCCTGCCCAAATGTTACTTTTTTGGCCTGCCCCACACCCCATCCTCTGCCCATATAAACTCCAGTCTCCACTGGCAGAGGAGCAGAGTGGCACGGCAGATAAAGAGAAAAGAGAAGCAACATCTGAATGTCAAGAAGAGTTTGGCGGGGGATGGTCAGAGAGGAGTTCAGCTAGAGATAGCCAAACTCCAGGGAAAGATTGTCTTCCCACTCCATCCCCTTTCCACCTCCCCATCCTGCTAAGAGCCACCCCCATCACTCAGTAAAATCTCCGCATTCACCATCCTTCAAGTCTGTGTGATCTGATTCTTCTTGGATGCCGGGTAAAACCCGGGTACCAAGAAGGCAGGGTGTAAAAGACTATCAATCAGACTCTCCACTGAGTTGGGTAACATTGAGACATCTGTGGATGGCAACTGCTAAAAGAGCATTAATTGTCACATAACCCTAGATGCTGCTGTGGGGTTGGAGCCCGGAAGCACTCACCCTGGGCTTGGCACCCACTCACCCAACTGCTGTGCTCCTCCTCCTGCAAGGGGGATTTGAGTGCTGGAGTCCTGTAAGTGAGCCACACCCAGTCACAAGTCCCGTAAAGGGGTCAAGGGAACCCTCCTGTCTCAATGGGTCTATTTCCTTCATGAATGTGCATATTCATTTCTATATATGTCTTATATGTCTAATTAGGTGTTAGGGCATTGACTGTAAGTCCCAGAACAATGACTGAACAAGCGAATCTAAATTTAAAGTGGGTATTTCAAAAAAGGCTTGAATAAAACAAATTTACACCTAAAGAAAAATGGTGGTAATTTTTTTATTTACCAGTTTTGAAAATAAGTTATTCCTTTGTGTTGAAGCTAAAAGGTAAAACAATAAAAGATAAATGTAGAAATGAAAAGAAGTTACCTAAGGCACCCATGCCCACACACACACACACACACATATGCTCTCCACTGACATATATATGATAAAAAAAAAGAAGAAGCTTTATAAAATATGGTAATAAGTGCCTCAAATGTAGCTTTTTGTTTTCTAAGTTATTCAGATCATTGATGTGGAAGGAAATGAGATATGCAGATAGACATGTTTGCAATTTACTCTTAATTTTGTAATTCCGAGTGCTAAGTTACTCACACTAAAGTGTCATTACAAGATTGTCAAACTGCATGTGATTATTGCTTAGCTTCCTTGATATAGTAATGGGTACATTTCATTTTCATATATTAACTGTCCTTAACAGGCAAAGGTTTTATAGTACAGTCATGGCATAGGAATATACACGTAGATCAGTGAAACAGAAATGTATGGTTAAGAAGCACACATTTATTTGTATGATTGGAAATATTTGTAAATGTTGTTTGTCATAAAGTTGGCGTTTCAAATCACAAATCAGCACTATTTTCTTGCTTTTTTTGTTAAAAGGGAAGCTTGCCAATTTATATTACACATATATTCTAGATAAAGGTAATTTTAGTTTATAGGTGACATTTCTTGAGCCTTAATTAAGTAGAAGTAATCGTCCCAATAATGTAATCTTCTCTACAACCCTATGATGTAGGCATTATCCTGATCCCTATTTTGCTGATAGAGAAACTGAGGCACAGAATGATTAACTAAACTTGTCAGGTTTACAAACATGAACAAGTGAACAATCTCTCTAGAAAGGTCCACATATTTTTTCTTAAAGGCTATCTTGATTTTAAAAGTGAGGTTTTGTGGTTTTTAAATTGCAATACAATTTTTAGCAATCTCTAGAAATCATCTTCCAACCATGCAAATATATGTAAAGGATACTTATCTCTGCATTATTTTTAAGAATAACTGAAGTCCATAAAAGAATAATAAAAGACCATAGAAGTGTCAAGAATAATGAGTATATTCATTGTAAACCTGTGTTAGAATCTTGTGTAAATAAAAACAAATTATAAAACAAGTTATAGTATAATCCTATTTTGATAGAAATGTGTATAGTACATTTCTATGTAAAAGATACTGTAGAACTATATAAAATATATGCACAACACAAAAATATTCTGAAATGATATAAACTAGTGATTAAACATGAGAAATGGAGTTAAGAGAAAATGATGGTAATACCCACTTCTTAAACTTACTCTTTTGTTTTTCTTTGTTTTTACTAATTACTCTTTTTAGATTAAAAAATTACATTGTTTGGAGTATTTGGGAAAAAAATAAATGTTGGTTCTTACCTTTATCTTTGCATCGGTAAGGAAAACATATCCATTATTTAAGTAACTTGACATATGACACTTAAACTATTGCACATAACTAAATAACCCCATGAGATTCATTGACCAAATTGCTAATAGTCTCTTCTACCAGGACTTTATATCAATAATAATATTTATAATGAGATTATTTCTGAAGTATTCACATCTTTTTCGTATCCTAACTCAAACAGGAAATAATAATGAATTAGGAAATTATAAGCTTGTGTTCAAATTTCATCACTGTAGGATATCATACTGCATCTTTCCATTTATGAAATCAGTACCCTAATATGGAAAAATTCCCATTTTAATCAAATTGAATTTAAAAGAAGATATCCATTTTTATGGTATGAAAGTGCTTGTGGTGATTTTTAATATTAAATTTGCCTAACACCCTGCAATTCTTAGTGCCTTCAGCAAATATTTGCATGTGCCAGTATGCTTGAAACTCCATTGTGCTTTCATTGGGAAGTATTAGAATTTTGTGTGTAGGAATATCTTTAATATCAAATAGGCCAAATAGTAGTCTCTTCTACACTGAATTTCTTATGTTACAGAGTGTCCTTATCCTCATCAGCAAAATAGTGATAATATTATTGTCTCATGGGGTAGTTTTAAGGATTAAACTGAATTATAAATGATACTATTAGTACCGATTCAATGTACAGTACATTTTAGGTAAATATTAGCTCTCCTCACCATCCCTATCCACCTTGAAAAGAAACTAAGCTGTGAAACTTATACTAACTTAATTCACCTGGGGTACACATATTTTAATCAATTTCTACCCTGATTCATTATATTCTAAAACTCAAAACTTTTCATAATTAAAAAAACCGTAAAAGATACTAAGAGACAGATTGCCCAGGTGAACAGAAAATTGGTGCACTGTAGCGCTAGAAGACAATATTGTAGAATTTAAGTCAAAGAACATCAGTTCAAATTCCTACTTGCAACTTAATAATTCTGACCCTGTGTTTTCTCATTTGTAAAAAGAGAATGAAAGCAACTATCTACGGAAATAGTGCAATCTATTGGTGAAGATCATGGATTCTCGAACTGAATTTCTTGGGTTCAAATCCTGGTACCTCCAATTCCTAGCTGTGTGACCCTCCATTTCCTAGCGGCGTTAGCTTAAGGAAATTTCTTTAACTCCATGAAAAAATTTCCTTCTCTGGCAAACAAAAAGTATAATAGTACTTTCTTCAAAGATACTATTGTGAGGTTTAAATAATATAATATTCAGAAAATCTTTCAAACTGTGTCTATAGTAATTTCTGTATAAGTACTTACTGCTTTTGTAATTGTTTTTACTATTATCAGACTGTTTTGAGGATTAAACACACAATACTCCTAGTAGCATATTTTTTATGTAAAAGGGAGCCTAGAATCATTAATTTTGGATATCATTTATCTTATTATGTACCCCTTCTCATAAACATTACAGAAATTCACTTTGAAGCCCAGATACTTACGGGTTTTGGTTTCTATCTAGAAAAAAATGTGTTATCAAATAGTTACATTGAAACAAATTATAGCCCTATGTTGTTGAAATCGTACACACTACACATAAATAACTAGAACCTTGAGTAAAAAATATTTCCAGGAAATTTCTGACAATAGAATAAAAACTAATAAATATATCAAATAATTATTATTAACTAGGTCATACTATTTAATAAAAAAGCAAAGTGTGAATTTCATTTTTAAACAATTTTATGCATTTTGAAGCATATTTCAAGGAGAAAATTTAGTCTTTTTAAAATAACACTGTTTTATTGATTATGCAGTTAGCACATAATTCCTATTCTCTTTATGTTTCATATAGAATATGAGAAACACTGATTTTCGGAAATGTTAATAATTAGTAAATCTAATGTATCTTTCTATGATGAAGATGAGCAAGTAGACAAACATATACATACATAAAAGAAAATTAATTTTTAGTCTTTTTTTTCTAAATTCTAGAAAGATGCCTTTTAATCTTTATTAAAATTTAAAATTTTAGGGCAAAGAGAAAACTGTATAACCATAACTCTGACCTTTCTGACACAGAGATATGCTAATTTACAATTCATATCACCAGCATAATTTTACTTGTCTTTTTATAAATGTATTTAAATGTAAGTATACATGCCTGGCATGTTCCTAATTGTAACTGATAGTAGATAAATAAATCAACTAAAGGTGATAATGAACCAAATTATTAGATATCAGAAGGTTATGCATTAATCATGACTTTGACAATGACTCCTGATGTAGAACTATAGAACTGTATTCTTAAACTCCAATTCCTTCCCTGTAGATTTGGATCTGTGGGTAATAACAATTTATTGCTCATGTCTCTGCTTTTAATGGAGGAATCCAAACATTTAGAGAAATATTCTGATTCCAAATCCTTAGCCATGCTACAGTCTTTCCGTAATTTTCATGGGATCATCTTTTTTCTTAGATTTCTCATGACCTCTAGGATAAAAAAATTTAGAAAAGTATAAGTCTAAATGTATTTCTGTGGAGTTAAGGGGTGCCATTATTCTTCTCTTTTTCTTTTAATGAAAGACAATTAAAAGGATTATATATTCACTATGTATTATATATGTCCACTATATATTTTCATTAAAATTTAGAAGTCTTAACTTTTATGCAATATGATTGCATTTTATTATTTGTTACTGATTGTCATCCACAGAGCCCTTGACTCTCTTCAACTCTATGATGGCAACAAATGACTGCTCAACATTGAGGATTACCACACTGGCTTCTAGTTCTCCAGGCTTACTTAGCACAGCAATTTATATCACACCATACTGAAAGAGAATTGTAGCTCAGCCAAACTATCTCTTTCTCCCAGCACTTCCCAAAAGTCATTCCATAAAGTCCTAATTTCACAAGGACAGCAAAAATAGTATATATAGTAAAATAAATTATGGAAATATTGTCTGCTCTATTCCACTCTTATACAATAATATTCTAAGGCTGTGAAAAGTATAAACTGTTTAATTATCTTTCAGCAAATATTATCCACTTTATTAGAAATAGAAATGGCTATTTTATCAATATTTTATAAGCTTTATTGGACCAACCATTGGGAAATATTTCTTTATCTGTTATTGTTTACTTAGCAATGCACTCACTTTGTTTTTAGATATAGTACATATATAAAAATATATCATATTCTTTGCCATATTCTAGTCTTATATGTTTTCAATTTCTTCACTGTCTTCATGTCTCAAATCACTTATTAGATTCATTCATTTATTTAGCAAATATTTATTGACAACCGTGTGTCAGCTACCTTCTAGGTATGAAGGATGCACCATTGATGAAATGTAAACATCCCTCTTCTGTAGATTTACCTTTCCATAGGGATTAGGAAAACAATAAATAAACATTAATATATAATAATTAAATATTCATTAATATATAATAATTAAATATGCAGTATGTTAGATGATAGCTGTGAGGAAAAATAAAATACCGATGGTGGCCATGAAGTGTGAAATGGTTTCTATTTTAAATGATGTGGTCAACTGACGGAAGTGAGAGAGGTGAAGGAGTTAGGTCATGTCAGTGTCTCAAAGATGAGTTTCTCAGGCAGAGAGAACCAAAAGTACAGAAACCCAGAATTCAGTATATTCCTGGTTCATTCAAAGAACACCAAAGAAGCCAGAAAGCTAGAAAGGAATGAGCAAGAGAAAAGAAAAGTAGAAGACAAGGTTAAATATGTAACAGGGGACCAGATATTTAAAGATCTTATAGGCCAATGTAAGGTTGCAGGTTTTTGCTCTGTGATTTGAGAGCAGGCTGTGGGCATAGGAGCTAGATGATCTGACTTAGTTTTAATAGAATCATTTTGGCTACTGTATTGGGACTAGGTTGAAGGTGATCAGTAATGGGAAGCAGAAGCAAGGAGACCACTTTGGATGTTACTATAGAAATTAAGGTGAGATTGGATGATGGGTTGAATCAGGTTTTAACAATGGCAATCATGGCTGATGGTCAGATTCTGGATGTATTCTGAGGCAGTGATGATATTTATAGATTTCCTAAAAAAAATTAAGAGTGATGAAGCTTTGAGACGTTAAATAGTTGGGACAGTAGAATTGCAATTGTCTTGATTGTACAACACATTTTGGTAGGGAAAAATGAGGATCTTGGTTTTTGGGGGTTGGTTGGTTGGTTTGTTTTTGAGATGGAGTTTCACCCTTGTCGTCCATGCTGGAGTGCAGTGGCATGATCTCAGCTCACTGCAGTCTCTGCCTCCCGGGTTCAAGGGATTCTCCAGCCTGGAGTAGCTGGGATTATGGGCAACCAACACCACGCCCCACTAATTTTTGTATTTTTAGTAGAGGCGGAGTTTTATCATGTGGCCATGCTGGTCTTGAACTCCTGAGCTCAGGTGATTTGCCCGCCTCAGCCTCCCAAAATGCTGGGATTACAGGCGTGAACCACTGTGCCCAGCCAGGATCTTGGTTTTTAATGTGTGAAGTTTGATAGGTTAATATTGAGTAAGCAGTTGAAAATAAAGTGTGGGTGTTCAAATAAAGAGAAGAGGAACAAGGGCAAAGTCTTGGTAGTGAATCATTACAATATTAAAAGTTCCAAAATATAAGGAGGAATCCAAAAAGTAGACTGAGAAAGAGAAGTCAATAAGACAAGAAGAAATGTAGATCAGTGGATTTCAATGCCAACTAAAGAAAGTATTTTATACTGCAAGGAATGATAATACTTCTAATATTTTAATTGTATTCATGAATATCATCTTTTTATTTTCAGCATTTTTGCCATCCCACTATTTTTATTCTTAGCATTTTACAGCCATACCTTAATTAATAATTTAAATAAATATAATTGAGGTCCTAAATGAGTAAAAGGTTATGTGTGACATAATAGCATCTACCCATTTTAGATAGTATACTAGAATGAAATCTCTAAACATCTCACAGTGATTCTGAACAGACAGACATGTTACTTTTATGACATAATACATTTTCTAAGGAAAGATTCAGAACTTGAGTTCTACATAGAGGAGGAGGGGGAAAGGAAATATGAGGAAAATGCACCAAAAATGACATGATGACATGCTTTTGGCCGGGCATGGTGGCTCATGCCTGTAATTCCATCACTTTAGGAAGCTGAGGCAGGTGATCACCTGAAGTCAGGAGTTCGAGAACAATCTGGCCAACATGGTGAAACCCCGTCTCTACTAAAAATACAAAAATTAGCCGGGCATGATGTCGGACTCCTGTAATCCCAGCTACTCAGGGAGCTGAAGAAGGAAAATTGCTTGAACCCGGGAGGCGGAGGTTGCAGTGAGCCAAGATTGAGTCACGGCGCTCCACCCTGGGTGCCAGTAAGATTTCGTCTCGAATGTGTGTGTGTGTGTGTGTGTGTGTGTGTGTGTGTGTATGACAGTGACACTCTGTCTCAAATATACACACATATATGGCAGTGAGACTCTGTCTCAAATATATGTATGTGTGTGTATATATATATGTATATATATGATGATCGCATTGAGTCTTAAAATGTTACACATTATTTCAAGAAGAGAAGAAGGATTGGCAAGATTCCAGGTAGGGAAAAAAAACATATAGAATGGTCTTTGGAGGAATGAGAAAGCATATCCCATTTTGGGAGCAGCAGGTTCCTTGATAAGTCCAGGGTTCAGGGACGTTACAAGACAGAAACAGCAGATGGACTGAGAAGATAAGCAGGAGTTACGAAGAAGGACCACGAGTACGTGCAAAAGGGTTTTTACAAGCTACTGTAAATGATGCGCATCATGAAAGGATTTTAACTAATATAAAAGATGTGTGTATTTAAGACAAATTCTATTGATAGCACTTTGGGGGTAGAACTGGCTACATGTAAGATGAGTCGGTAAGTTATTGTCGTATCTGAATAAAATTTTCTTGCAGATGAAATGCAAGTGAGGGAAGTAGGATCTGCAGAGAGAGGTGAGTTTTATTCAGAATATGGTAGGAAACAGAAGGAGCCTGCTTCTGTGATTTAATAAAAGAGTGTGAGATAAATAAATCTAGATGACTATCAAGTCTTGGTTAATGAGAAGTAGTGGAAAAACTTCTCTGTGTGTGTGTGTGCGCGCGCACGTGTGTGCACATAGGTATTTGTTTTATAAATGGGGCAACAGAAAGGAGATAAACTAAATTTTACCAAAATCTAGGTTTGGGTCTAAAGTGCCTGTGGAAAATAAAATTAAAGTCTAGAATTCAAATGAAAAATTTTTGCTTGAGATATAGAATGTGATACCGTCAGCATACAGGTGGTATCTGAAACCGTGAGAAGAGAGTGGAACACTGAAAAGAGCATTTCAAGTAACATAACAAAAAGTAAATAGTAAAACCCAGGTGGAAATACTGACTGAGGACTGGTAGAGGAATAGAACACCAGAAATACACTGAAAAGAAGTGGTACTGAGGAAGAAGAAGTAGAGAGTTGTGTAACAAAACCAAGGGAAGATTGCGTTCCCCAAATTAAAAAAAATAGTTACTAGTATCAACTATTCTAAAGACACTCAGGACCAAAGAAATGAGAATTTTCAAAATGGCTGGAAAGTTTTGACATTAGAGGTCATTGTCACTTCAAAGATTGGTGATGTAATTGCAATTTCCATAATTGATACTAATTTTAAATAAATATTAAGTGAGTATGAAGATAATAGTTGCTGACAATGGCATGGCAGTTATAGGTGACTTATGAGAATATTACAAAGCCTGACAACCTTTGAAAAACTTTAATAACCACAGTTGCAAGACCATAGTCTGCAAACGAATCTGCAAAAAGTTTGAAAGTTTTGTTTCACTGGCATATCACTCAAAAGCACATTTAAAGTTTTTTTTGAAATTGAGTTGTTTCCTTAAATATTGCTATTGAATTGGTAGTTTGAATAATTCTTTTCTTGTTAACCAGAGTAGATATGATCTAAAGATGTTAATAATTGTTATTTTATATGTTAAAATATATCTTTAAAACTATATGTAAATGTTAAAAAAAAAAAAACTGCCTAAACCTGAAACAAAGTAAAGTTATGTACATTATAAGTTCAGTCATCTACTGCAAACTGTCTGTTCTTTGCCTCATCCTCTCCACCCACTCCATAGCTAACAATATGAACGAATGGCTGTTCTTCCTTTCAAGTCTTTCTTTAAGGCCAGATCTATTATCATTGTCCTATAGAATTTTCTGGGATGACAGAAATATCCTAATCTGTGTTGCCAATGCAAGAGGCACTAGTCACATGTGGCGACTGAGTTCTAGAAATGTGGCCCATGTGGCATTTTAAATTTTGTTTAATTTGAATTTAAATTAGGATGCTGGCATGTGGCTACCAATGACTAATGTATTACAATTCTGGGTACTTATTATAGATTAGGCACTGTTATAAGAAATGTAGTGTGCCTGGGCACGGTGGCTCATGCCTGTAATCCCATCACTTTGGGAAGCTGAGGTGGGTAGATTACCCAAGGTCAGGAGTTCAAGACCAGCCTGGACAACATGGTGAAACCTCCATCTCTACTAAAAATACAAAAATTAGTTGGGCGTGGTGGCAGGAGCCTCTAATCTCAGCTACTGGGGAGGCTGAGGCAGGAGAATCCTTCGGACCTGGGAGGTGGAGGTGTACAGTGAGCTGAGGCCACTCCAGCCTGGGTGACATAATAAGACTCTGTCTCAAAAAAGAAAAAGAAGTATATAGCCTATTAATCCATTTAATTCTCACAACAAATATATCAGATAAGTACTCATATCTTCATTTTAGATACAAGTGAATGGACGCAAGAGGTTAAACAAATGATTTAATAACAACACTGAGAAATTCTGTGTTGTCTGTTCAGCACTGACGACTAGTACCAGTCATTAAGCTAAGTACTAGTCACTAGTATAGTAACAATACGTCACTTAAATTGGTCATGGTTGGTAGTCTTATGATCTATTAGGGTGTGTTATGTTCTTATCTCTGATTTTCAGGTTAAAAAACAGCCATGAAAGAGGTTAAGTAACTTTCCCAAGGTCATAATCAGTAAACAATAGGGCCCAGATAAAACAGCTTAACTCACCTCAAAACTTGCTTTCTTCACTGGTCATATGAAGTCCTCATAAGCAAAAGAAGAGTTGAAGTTCTGATTGGGTCAAAATAACCATGAATACATTTTCCTTGGCTTCTTTTCATCATTCCCCATCCCCAGTAACAACAGAGAGCACCCTCACTTTAAGAAAACTTCCCTTCACCCCCCATTTCCTCTCCCACCAACAAAGAGAAAACTCCCACCTCTTAACACAGTCCACAAATTATCTTAATATTTTAAAGAGTGTCTCCCATTACACAAGAACAGAATGGCAGAAGAGTGGTAAACAGTCAATCCTGAATGTGTTAATAAGTGACTGGGATCACAGCTTCATTGTTAAGAGACTTGGTTTCCATTAACAGGCTCTGCCCACCTGCTTCTCCTTTATCTCCACACCTGCCTTCCGCTGACAGAGGAGATTAATCCTACTTCTAGAAGAAATGTTTCCACTTTCCACTGAGAAGGAAAATGTTTCATAATCTCGCTGTAGGAAATTTGGCCATATTACTCCACTGGCATTCTTAGACTTCCTGCCTAAATATCGCTCAAATTGTAACTTTTGGCAGTGCTGTGTGTTACAGACTTGATATTTTAATATGAGGTTTTCTTCAATAACTTAATAGATGACATTTTAAAAACTAAAAATTGATTTTTTTGCCTTCACACGCTAATCTTGAATCACGGAAAATCTATAATTATACCAATTAAAATCTAAATGTATTGCCTTAAAAACACAATATACTGTGATTAGTTGTCATAACTCCAAAATTCACTGAGTTCAATCATGATTTATTAGAGCTGAACTCATTTCATATCTGAATTATCTTTTTTTTTTAATTTGATTGATTGGTCATATTGTTATTTGGGCTCTGACAGAGTATGGAGGAATATTGTGCATGAGACATTAATCAGGAAATTATGCATTGCTTTCACAACTGGACTTTACTTTGTAATATTGTATTAGCTCTTAACATGCAAATTATTTTAGGTAATTACCTCATTTTTCAGTGGCCATTTGATGGATAGAAGTTTCATGCAGATTCTTCTGTGTAATTTAAAATCTTGTGGTGATTTGTTTCTTTGCTTGTTCATAAAAATCCCGGTTTGAATTGTCATGTATCAGATGCATGAGGTCAGTTGTAGAAAATCTTAATTGTAGAAACTCATGTTCCCGGTTTCTTTTAACCCGAATTGAGGCTGGCAGTCACCTCTTTCCAAATCTAAAACTGTGCCCAAGATTGTGTTTTTCTATCACTGAAGTAAAAGCTGAGATACCTTCTAGCCCATGAATAGATCATAGTAAACAGTTAAAGATAGAATTCACTCTTTCTAGCCAGTTCAACTAGCTAAATTTCTGTTATTTTCTTTAAAAGGTACAGCCTTAAATACTAAAGATTTAATTTGTAAATGGATGTCTATATTCCCCAGTTTTGATATTAAATAATTCAGCTAATATTTAAAACAAAATAGCTTCTATCAATATTGCAATATGGTAAATAAAATAGGTAGAGTATTCTTATATATGTCATATTTGTAGTTTTCAAACAAATATAAGGTATTAGAAGACCTCTGATCCAGAGTTTTATTAGATATATTCATATATGTGAATTGCCCAGAACATTTAGATCATTCTTTCCCCATATTTTTCAATCTAGAATGTCATATAATCATGAATATGTGTTGTGATCTTGTCTATTCAGAAACCTGCTGCTGTAAAATAGCTTCCCCATAAATGTCAAGTAATGTAAAATTGAATGCCTATATTTAAATAGAATTTAACAGATAATAAAACTCTTGAGATTAAAATGGTTTCATTCAGGGAGGCAGACAATTCTTTCCACAGTGTGCAATTTACGTGTCACGTTATGTAAAATACAGTTTTAAAAATACTTTTTAAAAAGCGCAAATGAAAAATATCTATTGAATTAAACAAAAAAGGAAGCTAGGAAGCTACTGTTCTCATTGCAGGTCTAGCTGAAAATGTGAAATAGAATGACAAAGTACAAACTTCTATTTTCTAAACATTGCTCTGATGAGATCTGCTTTCTGCTAATTCCTGTGGGGGTTATTCCAGAGATTCAAGCTATCAAAACAGTGTTTTTACTCACAACCTAACCTTTCTTCATTTACAACAAAACAAAGGAATTAGAGAATTTTGACACGCTATGATATGAGGCATAAAAGAAAATTGCTTTTCCACTTATAGTTTTGCGTTTGGCACCTTATCTGTGAACACCCAGATATATCACAGCTTACAATTGGTTCACCAGCACAAAGGATGTATCCTGTCTCTTGAGATAACAGCTACTGACAGTCTTTCACTCACTAAATATTAAAATGGATGTGTAAAGTCAGATGTCTGATAAATAGTATTTTTTAAGAAGAGTTTTTTGGATTAATAAATATTCAGCAGTCTTTAATATGGTTGGAGGTAGGAAAGGCAATGGTAGAAAGCCCAATTAGATTGCCAAAATAGTTTACACATGAGGGAAAACGGATCTCACATGTAAGAGAGTGACAGATGGATTCCAAAAGAGAGGCCAAATGTGAGTGATGCCAGTGCTCCCAAGCCAAAGCCAACTAAGGGCACATCTGAAGTCAAAGTTGGGTTTATTGACTTGTTGCAAAGAGGGAGATTGCACACAGTGGGGAATAATGGAGTTTCTTTAAAAAAAAGGTGCTAGAAGAGTCTCAGGATAGGATAGAAGCTTGTGGGTGACTTGAGGAAAGGTTCAAGGATGTGGAGATGGTTTTATGATTTGGTTATCCTAATAATTCTTATTTAGAAAGCAGGAGGCATGAAGCAGTCCTGAAGCTGAAATTGGCACATAAGCAGTAATCACTAATATTGGCAAGCATAGGGTGATGTTAGGTCTTTCTCGTTGTTCAAAAAATATTCTACTTTTTGCCTGGGTTCAGATATGCATTTATGGAGTTTTTGTTAGTTGGTTGGTTGATTGGTTATTGTCCTTGATTCATCATGGTCACAGAGTGCCTTGCTTGATGTTTAAACAAGAGACCACCCAGCCTAGCTAACAGTGTCCTCATCAGCAACTGGATGGCAGGACTTTTTTTCCCTATCTCAAAAATATTACAAAAAGCCAATTGACCTTGGAAAGAACTAATTGTATGTAGGGTTTGCATCCAGAGGGTAAAAAAAAAATCAACATTTAAAAATTATTCTCTAGGATCATTTCTATATATGTCATTCCATCGAATTCTAAGAGTAAAATTATAGTATCCATCTTCATTAACCAGATGCAAATCTAGAGGTGGCAGTCAATTAGGTTATTTGCTTGCAGCCACACAGATAATAACAGGAAAGGCTAGGACTTAAATCTTGATCTTACAGATTCTGAAATATATCACTTTTCTGCTTCAACAATATATGGGTCATATATTTCAAGCTGGAATTGGAAGCAAGGTATAGTGTCATTGACAGTATTTGGTAGTCCAATATGGGGATTGATTTGGATTGCTTTTACTTTTAGTGCTTTTCTACCATGCATGTCTCAAGTGTTAATAATCAATCCCCATATTGTACTCCCCAAATCTGCCTGTGACTGTCCATGACTGATTCTGAGTTTCTTTTTAGCATGTTAAACATTTGAGGCAATGGTATCATGTAACCATTCATTCATTCATTCATTCATCCATGGTTCACTTCTAAGTTGTTTATTGTGAAACACAAAAAAGGACAGTTAGTAAAAAGGTACAACTTATGACAAGGTAGACAATTTGTAATCACCAGTGAGGTTAATAAACATGACCCTTGCTAACACCCCAGAATTTCTCTTCATGCTCCCTCCTGATCATGACCTGTTTTTTTCTCAACTAACTGATATTTTGATATTAATGGTAATTATTTTCTTACTTTTCTTTATATTATACCAACTAAATTCGCATCCATACATATGATAAGTTAGTTCTTCCTCTAATTTTTACACTATATAAATGAAAGCGTGGAGTCAGTATCTACTTTGTTTTGTTGAAAATTATGTTTGTGTAAGTTGCCCATGTTTTATTTGTGTAGGTGTGGTTTGTTCCATTTGATTGATACGTCGTGTTATTTTGAATGATTTTTTTAAAAATTGTGTACTTTTAAAGAACTTTAAAATGTGTTAACAGTCCCCTATTGATGGACATTTGCTTTTTTCCGATTTTGAGCACTTACACATTTTTGCAAATATTTTTTGGTGTAGATATGCAAACATTACTGTTCAGCAGGGGTGAAGTTTCTGAATCTGATGATACATCTATTATCTCTAAACTTTACAACTGATACCAACCTATTTCTAAAATGGCTGTACTAGTTTTTAATCTCTCTATTACCATATAAAGATTCTTTTGTTTCAGATTGTTGGCATAATTGTCTTTTACATTTTGGTCTTTCTGGGATGTTATGGTAAGAGAAATTTCTGTGTGTTATAGTATTAATAATAGCAGTGTTTTACCTTTTATACCTCTGATAGTTCACAAAGTTTAATCAATTTTTGCATGTTCATTGCCCATCTGAATATTGTCCTTTGTTAATAATTCTCTTGGCCATTTGTGAAGGGGAAACAGTTCATTTTCTTATGGATGAGTATGAGTTAGTTGTGTATTCTGGATATTGCCATTAGAAATTATATGTTGCATTAGTTAGGATTGTCCAGAGAATTAGAATCAGTAGGATTAATAAAGATGTGTCAGAGGAGATTTGTTATGGAAAATGTCTGACACAATCGTAGAGGCTGGAAGTAGGCAGAATATGCTGTCTGCAAGCTGGAAAACCAAGAAAGCCGGTGATGTAATTTTGTCCGTGAGGGGTTGAAAGTCCGACAACTAGGATCTCCTTTGTCTGAGAGCAGAGGATTTATGCCCCAGTTTAAAAAGAGAGAATTTGTTTTTCTCTTTCCTTTATTTTTTAGCCCTGTCAGGGGTCTCAAGGGATTGAATGATGCCCTCTTTCATCTGTGAGTCTGGTATTTTTTACTAAGTCTACTGAATCAAACATTAATCTCTTCTGGAAGCACCATCAGACACACCCAGAAATAATGTTACCAGCAATCAAGGCATCCCTTAGCCCAGTCAGGCTGACACATAGAATTTGCCATCATGTAAGTGTTGCAAAGACCTTTTCCCACAATGCAGCTTAGTTTTTACATTTTAAATGATATCCTTTGGTGAATGTAAGTTCTTTATTTTCCTGTGGTTAATTTTATCATTCTTTCTTGGGTTCGTGCTTTTTGGGTCCTGTTTTAGAGGTTTGACTACCTTGAGATGATGAAAGTATTTTTCTGTTATCATTTAGAAAAACATTTTCACATTTTAGTATTTAAATAATCTGGAATTTACTTTTGTATACAGTAGGGGCCAAATGGTTTTTCTTCCTTTCCTATTTCAGTTAACCAGTTGTCCTTGCACTATTAATTGAAAACATGATCTGCTATGTTAATTTCTCACAGCGAAGTGTCTATGCATGTATGAATCTGTTTCAGGCTATGTTATTTTATACTTTTAGTGTATTGCGTTATTTCCCAGATTTGGTCAACTATGAGAAAAGTTTCTATGAACACTATTATTTCAGTCTTTGTGGGGATTTGTTTTCTTTTTCTTGGGCAAATACTTTCCTTAATTTCTAATTTATTCCTAGTATTTCATATTTTTGGCACTTTTGTAAACATCGTATTTTTAGTATTTATTTATTTGGTATTAATTTACTTATTTGGTATTTGGTATTTAAAATTTATTACAAATTTATTTGGTATTAATATACAGAATTAAAAAAATTCTTCTAAGCTAAAATTTACACTCATCAAAATTCACATTTAATACACAATCTTATGATGCTGACAAATGCATGTGGTTTGTAACCACCAACAAAACCATATGAAACAGTTCTTTGTAGTAAAACCCTTCCTGTAACCCTTACCTTGAAAACCAATGAATCTGATGATAAGTCTGTTTTCTTGGAAAACCACTGATCTGTTTCCTTACCCTTTAACTATGCCACTTTCAGATGATAGTATTTGTGGAGTAGTGCCTAAGAAAGCTTCACTTAACTCATGGTCACAAAAATTATCTCATATATTTTCTTTTAGAAATTTGTCCTAAAAAATTTTAAGTTCTATAGTTTATTTTGAGTTAATTTTTGTATGTGATGTGAGGTATAGATTAAGTTTTGTTGGTAGTATTTTCAATTTCTTTACAAATTTGAAATAAGCTAGGCACAGAAGGACAAATATCATATGATCTCACTCATTTCTGGAAACTAGAAAAGCTGATCTCACGGAAGTACGGAGTGAAGAGTGGTTACTAGAAGCTGGGGAGGGGAGGGAAGGCTGTAGAATAAGGGATAGGGAGAAACTGGTCAACAGTAGAAAATAATAGGAGAAATAAGGTCTGGTATTCCACTGTACAGTAGGGTGACTGCAGTTAACCAAATTATATTATGTATTTCAAAGTAACTAGAATAGAGAATTTTGGATTGCTCTCACTATACAGAAATTACCCTGATTTGATGATTATAAAATATGTGCATGTATTAAATATGTATGTGTCAATTAGAAATAAAATACAACTTTAAAAAAATGTATTATTTCTTTATTGAATAGCCTTGGCATCTTTACTGAAAATCAATGAACCATTTTTGTGAAAATATATTTCTGGTCTATCTGATTTGAAGTATATTAAAATAATTGATCTTTTTAAAGAAATAGCTTTGGTTTCATTGATTTTCCTCTGTGGCTTTCTTGGTTTTGAGTTTTATAAATTTCTGTATTTTATTGTTCCCTTTTGGCTGTTTGAGATGAGCTTTTTATTTTTTTTTTAATTTTTAAGGTGAAAGCATAGATAACTGATTTGAAACCTCTCTTATTTTCCGCAATCATTTAATGTTATGAATTTTCTCCTAAGAGATGCTTTGGCTGCATCACACAAATTTTGATATATTGTGGTTTTATTTTTCCTGTATTCAAAATATTTTCTAATTTCCCATTTGTCTGCTTTTTTTGAGTCATGGATTATTTATCAGCATGTTGTACTCTGCTCTGTATAAGGGAGACACAGTTATTTGATCTAGTTCCAAAAAAATAGAGTACCTGAACCACAGAGAACAGGACAGTAACTATTATTAATCTGTAGTATTAATCACAGAATCGACTAAAAGCCATTTGTGGCGAATCCCTTGAACCCTGCTGGTATCATAGATTTGAAAGCTACTGTGAGAATTATGTAAATACTAAATTTATAATTCCTAGTAAAAGTCCCTGAAAAATCTAAGTCCTTAAGTGCATTTTTTTTTTTTTGCCATCTTTTCCTCACAACTTTATTTTGCAATATCAGCACTATGTATCATATGTTAATACAGGGAGAGAAGTTTCTAATATTTTATAAAAGTTAAGTTCCTAAACAAATGGTTAATAAAATATAAAATCATACAATTTATGGTAACCTCTTTGCACTGTTTAAACCATAAAAACCAAAACTTAAAGAAGAAAAAATACTAGCACTCGGTAAAAACATACATTTTTCCAAGCAGTGATGTAATAGTCTAATTTTTTTTTAAAGACAAGGTTTCTTAGTGTGTTGGCATTTTACAGATCAGTAGGATACTGGTGAATTACAAAGTAGAAGTGGGACTCACTTCTATCTTTTTTGCTTTTTCTTTCTTCATAATTAAATGTAAGAACTTTTGAATGCATTTAATCACTCATATTTGGTCAAGATCTTGACAAATTTATTGCTAGGATATTTTTATATACCTACGAAAATGTTTGAGCTTTCTTCAAGACATTGCTAAGTTAGTTGGAAACAACTTGATCCTTTTGCTTTTAAGCACTAATTTTCTTTCCTACGAGACAAAATCCTTCTTTGCATTCTGACAATCCTTGAAATATGAGGTTTTCTACCCTGGTTGGTGGGAACAGACACTTTCCTCAATCATGCTTAAACATCAGCTACTGTTCTTTCAGGTGTTTCTTTTTCTAGAGATGGGTAATTTCTTCACAGGCATGCATGATTAATAATCAGCTGTGTGCTGAAAGGGGACCTTCTGAAGATTTCTGGAGTTCTGGCTTTGCACATCTCTTGTCTTTCTCTGGCAGTATGCCCTGCAAATTCTCGGCATCTTGGCTTCCTCTGATTTCCAACTCTGTCTGCTCAACTCAGGGAGACCACTGCATTTGATTGAGTTTTTTTCTCCCTGCACCACACCCTAGTAACTTTCTCCAGCTGAGGAAGTCTTAGAGCTTACCTTATTTGCTTCTCTCAGGATTTCTGTCCTTTGTATTTTTTTTTGCCAAACTGTTGTCTTAAGTGCTCATACCTCTCCTTGGGTTTTGATAAGAATCAAATCATAAAAATGATTTGTAAACCACAAAATTTTATGTAGTCATTATATTTTTTTACTGCTCTATGATAATCAACTGAAACAGTAGCTGAGTGCTACAGAATATCTTACATTTTTACATTAGCATTATAACATATCTAAAAATATAATTTAAAATAAAGAAACAATGCTGAATGCATTATGTGGTATGACTATATGGAAATTCAAGTTGATCTTAATGGTAAGAAAAATTACTTTGTACTGTAAAGATTGCTCTTCCATAATCTGAAACTCAGAGGCTCAGATGTTTCCACTGCATGTTTTTGTCTAATGAATACCCTAATTATTATCATCTGGTTATTATTCTTTATTTATTCTTATTCAGTGAAACAACTCTGGGATGATATCTTCCTACTGTTTTCTCCGCTAGAAATTCACCCGACTACTGAGAAGGGAGTGCAATGTCTCAGTTTTTACTTACTTGAAGAATACGTTGTTTTACATTACGTAAACAACTTTGGGGTGTCTTTCTTTTTATGTTACAGATATATGAAGTGTGGGGGTAAGACTTGCAATAATTTCCCTTAAGGTAAGGACGTTTTCATTTTTTCTGTTTACATTTGTTCAGAGCTACCTATACAAAGCACATTAAAAGGACTTCTTCTGAGAAAGTTGACCTATTCAAAATTTGAATTATGAGGAAAGTTTGTCTGCTACTAATGAGACAAGTTTTCTAAGACAATTCAATATATCTCCTCTTCAAAAATTTCTTTGGCATCACCTTCAATTATAAAAGACTAAGATTTTGAATAAATGATTGTTTTTTCTTCATGTGCTCCATTTTCAGACACCTAATGAGTCTATGCTAATGGATATGATTAGGCTTTGTGTCCCACCTAAATCTCATCTTGAATTGTAATAATCTTCACATGTCAAGGCAGAGACCAAGTGGAAGAAATTGAATCATGGGGGCGGTTCCTCCATGCTGTTCTCTTGATAGTGAGTAAGTTCTCACGAGATCTGATGGCTTCATAAGTGTTTAGTAGTTCCTCTTGCGTTCATTCTCATTCCTGCTGCCTTGTGAGAAGGGTGCCTTGCTTCCTCTTTGCCTGCCGCTGTAAATGTGAGTTTCCTGAGGCCTTCCTAGCCGTGCTGAACTGTGAGTCAATTAAACTTCTTTCCTTTATAAATTACCCTGTCTTAGGCAGTTCTTTATAGCAGTATGAAAACAAACTAATACCCTAATGAAGAAAAATCAAAAATTAATGTTTCTTGCAAAATACTGTAAATTTTATTATCTACTTGCTTAATATTCAGTATCTCATAAGGATAATTCTATCAAAGCTTATGCAGGCAACGGGAAGAGAAGAATGCAAAGTAGCATTTCAATGGCCTCAATTTACCAGTTACTTTGTAAGCCAAGAATATGAGTAGGAAGTAGAATAAATATAAGCTACCACAAATCAAAATATGGATAGATTGATTGAAAATGAGGTGAAAGACAGTACCAGGCAAACATCTTTATTAGATATTACGTCTGAGAATACACTTCTGTCCTTCAGATTTGTTAATAAGGCCAATGGGAACAAATGGTGGAACATGCTGACTTACATGCAGCTAAAAGTTGATGCTGAGTGAGAATCAGTTTAGCCTATCTAAATCGAGGGTCTGTGTCTATTTAAGGCCAGAACAAATGGTTATTCCATGTAGTTAAGCAACGAAGCCTGTTCACGGGTAAGAAGTGAGGCTTTGGTATTATTTTGACCAAATGGACTGGATTTGGTAAATGATAGCAAACATTATTTTAGTATTTGTATAATGGCAGATTATTTTCTTTTTATATTTATTTTTATACATGGCAAATTAAATGTCAAGTCAACCAAGTAAAATGATTGATTTCTCTCTGGAAAATAGAACAGAAATTTTAAAGCTCTCTCAAAGCATTAAACTAAATGTCCAAGGGCTGTAGACGGAGACTCCATGGAAAACTGTTCAAATTGGTGCAGGCTGTCATATCAATGCAGCACATCTGTGCAGTAACAGGGAAATTGAAAGAAAAGAATAACTTAAATGTTGGCACCTCTTTATTTAAATTGGAGAACTTTTAATCTTTTTATAATCCTCTTTTTTTCTTAAGATAGATGGGTTAAAAATATGTGACTAGGAGATGATTTCAGTCTAAATTATAATTATTTCCTACATCTGTTCTGATACATTTAGAATGGTTTGTGCTTGTAAATTAGGTGTTAATGAAATAAAAATGTTGTAACCATGTGGAACGTAAGAATCGCAATTGACTGAAGAAGATTCTCTAAATTCTCCAAGGAGACTCGATTGCAAAGAAAACTCTCATGTGCTACCTACTATACACAGAATTATGTCTTTATACACTTAACTGTTAAATTTAAAGTAAAAACCTAAAAATTGCCAAAGGGAAGCATTACTAAGAACTGCCTTTTAAAGACAAGCATTCTACTTTTATTACTTTGTCTTTACTTCATTTCTGAACCATTTAGCTGAACACTGTATAAAAGACATAATATTTTACGGCCTTCTAGACCCACTCCATAGGGATACAGGCTGAGAAATGTGCCAAATCATCCTTGGAAGGTGAGCTGGTAGCAGTGATGGTCTGCCTTGGTTGCCTGTTCTTTTTAATGTTCTGGTCGCACTCTGTGGATTGTTGTCATGCAATAAATTCTACTTTTGCTATCTAGAGGATATTGCAGTTATATTTTTGTTAAAAAATGCCCAATTTAATACAATTTATATTTAAGTGATGTATATTTGTATTAAAGGGATGAATTGAATAAAACTACAACTATATCATTTCTAAGAAAGCCTTCCAGCACAATTTGGTATTAGTTTCATTAAATTAAGGTGAATTACTGAAAAACAGAATTTTAAGAAATATGCAGTTATAATACTGTATAAATTGCATGTAAGTATTATAAAATTGTTTTCATATATCCTCAAGAACTTAATTCCAATGTCTTTTATTATGGGCAAAATACCTACTAGGTGTTTTGTGGAAATGTTTAATACTCGGATATTACTTGAACATTGCTAATTAATGAATAAATTTGAAAAATAACATCAAAGAATTTACACTTGATGAAATAAATTATTACCAAATTCAGAGACAATTTGACTAATTATGGCTATATCCAAATTCCAGTATAATATACTAAGATTTATTTAGATAAAACATCAATACAATTTTTGATTGTTAGAAATTTGAAATAACCTTACTTGAACTTTACTCCATGTTGAGTGTGTATAGATTTTCAAATAAAAATGCCCTATTTAAGTAGATTAAATAAAATTCATATATTTTAGGTGAGACATCAGCTAAGAGAAACTTGTAACTAATTCTCATCATGATTGATGAATTATTATGTAAGCAGTTTTCTCCATTAGAGGGAAACCTTCCAAGTACATCTTATTTTACTGAAGGACTTGTCATTGTTCTCTGTGTTCTTATTTACTTTCTTAAGTGCTTTGTGTTATTTGTTTTTCTTTTTGAAGAAGACAAATGTATTAATATTGTCAAAAATAAGTCTTCAATTTTCTCCTTATGTGATTCTTAAACATTTTTATGTATTAAATTTTTCAATATCTTTACTGCTATTAAAAATGGGGATAAAGAAGATATCTGAATATAATTATTGACTAATAAGTTGAAGATTGATTTGTAGACAAACTACATAAATAAATATAATAAAGCCAACACTTAGGGCAATATTTGGTTACTTGATTATTTTGTTGTTCTGATGTATAGAAATTCACTTTTGTGATCCCTGCCGAGCCCTTAAAGCTAAATGGTGGGATTTCAAATTATGTTATCCAACCTTAAGGTATTTTTTAAATTATTAATTTCCCAGGTTTGTGTTTTCTTTTTCAGCTCTGCCAGACAAAGACATACTTTTGCCAGTAAAATATATGGAAAAATTGATAGCCAGGATCAAGGATATTTAATTAAAATATTTCTTTTTAAAAAAATATTGCTAACAAAAATTTTGTATTGAAAAATGTAGATAGGTACAAGTCCTTATTTTTTAACAACTCTTGATCCTGCAAAACAATAAAAATACATTAATTCATTTGAAGGCTTTAAATATGTAGCCTCATGTGCAAATTCCCTTTTACTGTAAGGATGAACACTATTTCTCCCTTTTCATGATTTTTTTCCACAATTTGAGCCTAAAATTGAGGAACTATAATTTCAAAAATCTATCACTCATGAGAAACTCTCACTCTAAATCTTACAGATCTCATTTCTTTATGATTGCTTGAATTGTCAGGCCATTAAAAATACATTCGTTCCCAAAGAATTTATTGTTGATATATTTCCTAAATATATCAAAGCAATGAGAGAATTAAAGCTACACATTTTGAATCACTTAGGTCAACTAATCCCGTTTGGCATTCTTTCTTGCCCATGTTTGCTAACTTGACTTACGAATCAGGTTTTGTTACTTACCTGGGCTATTCTTCCAGATATTACCCTGTGGCTAATATATAGATATGAGGTAGTTTTATGTTCAAGCAAATTTAATCATTATCTTAATTTGAAAAATGACAAAAAAAATTCTTTTGCTTTTGAATTGTTGTTTATATTTGAACTTAGACCATTTATTTGCTCTAAAAGTTGAAAATCATTCCAACTGAAAAGATAACTTAAAAATTCTAATCAATACAATCACATATATGCTTTTCCAAGAAATAGCTTGATTACAAAAAAGTAAAATGTCATTCCTATATAGATTTACGATTTTAATTTATTCCTATTTTATCAGACTTAATTTTTACCACACCCTTTCCTTTCATTGCTTCTTCAAATTAAAAATTTTTATTCTTTTTTTCTGAGACAGCGTCTCACTCTGTTGCCCAGGCTGGAGTGCAGTGGCATGGTCTTGGCTTACTGCAACCTCTGCCTCCTGGGTTGAAGTGCTTCTCATGCCTCAGCCTTTGGAGGAGCTGGGACTACAGGCACATACCACCACACCTGGCTAATTTAAAGTCTTATTGTGGTTTTAAAGTTGATTTGAACAAATGCAGCCTTTATGACTCATAGAAATGTATTACTTCTAGAGACCCATCTGAGATTTATACTCATAGAATGTTTACTAATGGTAATATAAAGTAAAGGTCACCCTAGCAACAACAAAAAGAAAAAAAAAATACTTAAAACCACTACAGAAATATCTTATCTGGTATGCTATGAGTATTCCAAGCATTATTTATGAATTTTCTTAAAATATATTTATTAGATCAATAATTCACTCTGAAAAGCTCTTGAATGACATTTTTAATTAGTTGTAGCACAATGATGGAACTACTATTTAATCATTGTTTCACAAGTAAACATGAGACAATAATTTAACTGCTGATTTCAAGCAAATTATTCAGTATGTTTCATGAGATTTGTCAGTAAAATGGAAGTTTTCTTTCTGTATTAAACAAATCTGAAAAAAATGTGTTACACAATACTTAAGCATTGTCTTCTCTATATGTGTTTAATTTTACAGAGGATGAACAATGACTAATGGGTATTAATCAAAATAAGTAAAAATTATGACTACTGAAGCAGAAATGACTAAATTCTCATAATTCATTTATAATAGCTTTGGGATCGGAAAGTAAACAATCAAAACAGTAACATAGAAGAACTGAAAGAAAAGGATTTTTCTAGGCACATTTTTACCTTCCAATTTGAGATAACTGTTCCTACATTCCTTAAATAGCTCTGAAGAAATTTTATGTACCCTAGTAAGTTAGGGTAATCTTATAAGAGGAATTTCTCTAAACATTTAATCTAAGTTTCTCTTTTCTTTCCTCAACATAGATTAAACATTTTTCTCTTGTTATTTCTTCCATATGGTTGAGAAATTACATGTCTTCCATATGGTAGAAAAACGTTTGTGTTCTTAAAGGTGGCTTTCTGTTGTTCCTCTAACCCACTTAAATGAGCATTACAGCATTTCCCTCATCTGTCTTATTTTTTCAGTTATTTACCACTTTTTCTTTATATATCTACTAATTTTTTTAAATGAATGCATATGAACACATTACTAAAATCTTGGAAAGTTCTGAGGCCCTCCAGAATTACAAACAGGTTATATTTCTAATGTTTATGTATTAGACTGATAATTGGTACTTAGATTATATTGTGTATGAAACCAGTATTACAAATATGTTAGTTCTCCAGTTTCTATTGCAAAATACTAACATAACATGCCATATATGAATGACTCAGAACATAAAATTAAGTTTTCCATGGCTTTACTTTTTTTCCTCTTTTTTGCTATTTTCTCTTCTGCTTTCAGCCAAAATTGTGGAGTAACTCAGTGCCTATTTCTGGGCCTCTTCTTTTTTTTAGCCAGATCTCACTAGATGCCTCATCCAATTTTATGGCTTCTAAACAATGATCCATTTGTTACATTGCCAGCCTGACCTAACTCCTGAGTTAGAGATTACGTGTCCGACTCAACCTCTCTGCTTGGTTGTCATCTCCATCAGTCCATCCTGTTGGTTCTATCTAAAGAACAGAGGGAGCCATTTTGCTCTGTCTTCACTGCCAGCATCCCAGTTTATGTGAGCACCCTCTTTTTTTTTTTGGCAATAGCCTTTTGATCTACCCTGCTTCCAGAACTCTTGCTTCTTTGCACCTTGGCATTTGCTCTTCTCCTTGCAAGAAAGTTCTTACCCTGGCTTGCCATTGAATCTCATCCTTCAGATCTTTAACTCCTCTTGGAAGACTCCCCAGACCAATTCCCTTCTCAAAGTAATTCTTGATTAAAACACTTTTTTCCTTTTCCTCATAATAAGTATGTAGTACTTATTACTGTCAGCAATTACTTTATTTACTTTTTACTTTTATTTACTTATTTACTTTTATATTTTCAGCCTCCTAAACTTGGTTAAGAGCTACAGGTAGATAAAGTCCTTGTTGATCTACTCTATTTCCAGCATCTAGCAAGATCCTTGGTATATGAAAACTACTTAACTACGACTTCATGGGTGCATGCCTCTTTTGGCAGTATTTATTGCAGTAGTTTTGAAATAGCTTTTAAAGTGTTAAATCGGTTCTTTGAATAATTTAGCTTGAAAACAGATAAGCTGCTCTGTTCTTATTGAAACAAGGTGGTGGCTAACCAGCCTCAGTCACGTCATTTCCCTGTCCCCTGCAGAATCCTCTTGAAATCCCCACCAGTACTATGTTAACTGGTGAAACCATAGTGCTGCTCAGACAACCATTGACAATTTCTCTACTATTACAGTACTATGGCTAAATACTCATAGTGCTAATAGGATAGCATAATAGAAATGCATGAAATTTAGAGTCAGAAGATTTGGGAACTATTTACAATTTTACTACTCTAATAGCTGCATTTGATTATTACAGGGCTAACCAAATTTGTAACTAACAGTAATTCATTGAGATGATAGCAGAAAGGGCTGGGGTAATAAGTGGATCACCACTTTTCATACAGTAAAATTATCTTTAAATATTACATTCCTTTTTTTTTTTTTTTTCTGGAGATGGAGTCTTGCTCTATTGCCCAGGCTGGAGTGCAATGAGGCAATCTTAGGTCACTGCAACCTCTGCCACCTGGGTTCAAGTGATTCTCCTACCTCAGCCTCCCAAGTAGCTGGGATTACAGGCATGAGCTACCATATCTGGCAATTTTTTTGCAATTTTTGTAGAGATGGATTTCACCATGTTGGCCAGGCTGGTCTCAAACTCCTGACCTCGTGATGCACTCACCATGACCTCCCAAAGTGCTGGGATTACAGGTGTGAGCCACCACACCGGCCAGATTCTCTTTTTATAACATGACATTTTGTATACAACTGACATGGGCCACTAGTAAATTAATGACATTTCTCCCCAAATCAGACCCTTCAGTAGTATCTCTTGTCAGTTATGATAACATTTGTTTATCCAGTCATCAAGTGAGAAACCTTGAAATCATCCGTGACAGTCATTCAGTCTCATCTTTCCTATTAAATCAATCAAAGCTCCTGAAATTAACTTCTTTAATATATTTTAAACCCATCATTTCTGCTGACACCTCTCTAGTCCATGATAACATTATCTTTCAGATGAATTAATGCAATAAACTCTTAATTAACTTGCCTGAATATACAATTTTCCTACCCCCTGCCAGGTCTGCAGTCCATACAGCTACTATCTTAATAAAATCTAAATTAGGTGATGTTAAGCCCATGCTTAAATCATTTGTGTTTCTAATATTTTAATGTGCATTGAAGCCACTTGGGAATATTTCTAAAGTGATCTTGATTTAGCAAATCTGGGATGGAGTCTGAAATTCTCTATTTCTAGCAAATGCCCAGATAATGCTAGTGCTATCACTCCATGTGTGGTACTTTGAATACCAAGGAATAGATGATTCCAAGCTACATTGGAATAAATACTAAAACCTGTATCCAATTCATACATGATCTCCTCCTTGCCTTTAAGGAGGAGATCATCTCTTTCCACTTTCCTTCTCAGTCTCTACATTCTGACCCTACTTTTGTTTTCATGAAGGCAGGAAGCTAATTTCTGCCTCAGAGTCTTTGCACAAGTTCTTCCATCTGTTTGGAATACTACACGTCCTACCCGAGATTCACCCTTGCTTAGGCAATTTCCACTCATATTGTAGATGTCTCAGCTTAACCCTCACTTCACGGAAACTTTCCTGGAGGCTAAAAATGGCTCAGTTCTTTCTCTTTTAGCTTTCATTACATCTCACTTTTCCTCCTCATAGCATGTATTATAGTTGTGGTTAAATAATTGATTGTTATTGCCAACCTAAATAACAGAGGAAAAATCTCTACAAGAAAATGGTATTTCTCTTGGAGTAGGTATTGCAATGGACATATGCATGTCATAGTATAGTATACTATGCGTGTATTCAGTAAAGGAAGACAGGACAAGGTTTTTAAAGAAAAATGAAGGATTACATAATTGTTTTGAGATAATTATCCTTGACTACAAATATTAATATCAAGAAGGGTGTACACATTTGAATAGGCAGTTGCTGGGCAGATGTCTTTGCAGAAATGTTTGTGTGTGTGTGTGTGTGTGTGTGTGTGTGTGTGTGTGTGAGAGAGAGAGAGAGAGTGTGTGTTGGTGAATGCCTTTGGGCAAGATTGTGGTTTTTGTAGTCCTTTTGTGATAGTTCTTGTTGTCAGGCATGAGACCCCTTTCTTTATGATCTTCCCGGGTACTATTTGTCAGAGTTCCTCTCTTTTTCTCCTTCACTCGTTTCTCCTAGAAAATTGTCAGGGTTTTTAACACAAGTGACTCCGTTTTGATTCTTACAACTTTCATATTATCAGTACTTGAATATCAGTAACCCCTCATAGATGTAAACTTATTAAAAGTACTTTATTTCCTCTGGTTCACTGCTCTATCCTCTGTATTATAGCGGAGTGAGTGGTGTATTTCCTACCTCTAACCATATAGTTGATGGCCTCCAAATAGTTATTAACTGTATTTATAATGATTACTTTTTTTCTTATTGGAGGGGCAAGTTACCAGATTTAGGGATTAGGGGCCTGCTGGGGGCCCAGATAGAGATGCTGATTTTAGCTGATGTCTGATGGAGAAAACAAGAATTCTCTAATAATCATATCCATCAGTGGAAAACAAAATAATAGATGGGAGAGATCAGCTAAATCCTATGGAAATGGTCTAGTGCTTGGTCTAGAAATAAACTATCTGCAGTAACTAAAAGTAGGGTGATGAGTAATAGGTAGGATAAGATGGGGGCTGGGGAAGCTACAGGTAAAAGCTGAGTGGAGAACCTATGGAGAGAATGGCGTCTGGGCCATACTTGGTTGGCTGCAATGGAATCAATGAAGTTATTTTAATTAAGAAAAGAAAATTGCCATGGTGGAAGAGATCCAAAGAGCCAAGAACAGAGTAAAGGCCTCAATTACCTCTGGGCCAAAGAGTGACATTGAGTGAGTTCTAGAAACTGTGTTAGAATCAAGCAAGGAGAGAATTTGTCTCCAATGCCAGACTAAGACACAATGAGGTCAGAAGTATACACTTGAGGTGAGGTGGTTATGAAAATTGAAGAGATGGAGATACTTGAGACTGGGCATCTAAGAAGCCCCAGGACACTGCAGGACTGCAGGAGTTTTAATGACCATATCACAGCTGCTGGCAACAATTCTAACTCTGTAATCTTTCCAGTAGGGAACAGTGTAGTTCGGGCATGACCAGGAGAAGAGGGCAAGATGTGGTGTAGGCTCAAAACACCACTCCGTTGGTCAGAGCAGAGATGGATATTGTATCAGAGAACTCCATTTGCCTCAGTTAACCCTCTTGGATCCTATACCAGTCTCAAAGGAGAGTATTGTGTGGCATGCTAGGATATGCTGATATTCTGATGAATCTGTGGCAAATTTTTGAAATAATGGAACCTGGCCCTTCTTTTCTGCTTTCTGTATCCATAACCTTTCTCCTAGCAGGTTTTTTGTTGTTTTATTTTGTTTTTTTTAAGTCTACTGGATCTCTTGAGCTACCCTAAACTAGTGCTTTTCAAAAATAAGCATCTGAATCACCTGCCAGGCTTGTTATACTCCAGTTGCAGCTCTCCCCAGCATTCAGAATTTTGGATTCAATAGGTCTGGATGTGTTATCTGCTATGCCAATTGTTATGTCCCTTAGGTTTAGGTCCCTAGGTATACTTACTCAGTAAGGTTCCACAGTGACTCGATAGCCAATTATTTATACTCGAATTCCCTGTTTATTGTGAGGCTTTTACGCAAGATCAATCACGCAATTAATATTCAACACACAGGCACTAATAACAGAGGGATAAGAAATCATAGCAGTGGCTCAGGGGACCAACACATCAATAGATGAATCAAGTGGGTCCAGAAGACCTTTAGAAACAGTTTTAGTGGAAGGTCATTGCTTCTCCCAAGCAGAGGTTCTGGTGGCAACTGTCAAGTTGAGAGAAGCTCTCAGAGTTCTCTTGGGCAGATGGGCAGACCCTCCTAAGGCCTCTCAAAAATGGTCTTGTCCTGGCTTTTATGATTCTCCAAGATGGGCCTGTTTTCGTTATCTCAGCCACCTTTCACGTTTGCCAGTTCCTTTCAAGTCTCACAGGGTACAGAGCAAAAGTAGGTGTTATTTTCCCAGCTCAGTCTATTACATGATATATGTTTATACTTTGAGGGGGTAGGCAAACAACTTCACTGTGGGCTCAATGCTTCTTGACATGACAGACTCCATTTTTAGATATTAGGTTCACAAATCGTTGTGGAATATCAAGGTGGAGCTCAACAATTTGCATTTTTAACAAGTTCCCAATTGATGCTCATGCTGTTGGCCCAGAGCCACATTTTGGGAACAACTGTTTTAAACCTTCAATCCTACTATTCTAGCAAACTTGTCATCCCTAAGGCCAAAGGCCCATTTAAGTAACATCAGATGAAACACATACACTAAAATTGAAGGTATTTTAGGGCATCTCAAACCTGGCAAAATGTCATCTGATGAAGATGGAAACTAACAGTTTCATGTATTTTGGTCATCACCCAAAAAACTGCAGGATCAGTTAAGGTTTGTCTTTCAGTATCTCCCCAAGTGTGAGGATATTCCATTGTTTAAAAGTGTCTGTGAAAGAAGCATTAATTTTTTTCAAGGACAATTTTTCAATACAGCACCTGTTCAAAAACTAAATTAGACTCTAGGAGACTGCAGTATTCCTCTTACATCACATAGCATTCCATTTGCAGGGTGCATATATATACACACACACACACACACACACACACACACACACACGTATATATATGTGTGTATATATATGTGTGTATATATATGTGTGTGTGTATATATACACACATATACATATATAGCGGTATCTTGTTAAGGCAGTTTTTAACATAACAGTAGAGGTGTTGGTTGCTATAGTTACCTCAAAGGTAAAAGCTCACCTTAAATTCAATGGCTTGGCTTTGCATCTTGATCTAAACCTTAGGTCAAATAATCTAAAGACAAAAAATGATCACAAAGTATTATTTTGCATTTCAGCCTATGTTAGGGAGACATAAGAGTCCACTGGAGGATGAGCTATGGAAACACTCTGAAAAGCTCTTAGTCTTACATGCTCACTGATTGTTGAAAGAGGCCTTGTATTTTTGAGAGAGTAAATTTAGTTTTAGAATTCAGAGTTTCTCAGTTTTCTTACTCAAAAGTGTTTGTAATCATTTAAAATACAGTAAGCATTCAACGGATTTGTTTGTGTTTTACCTTCCCTTCAATCACAAATAGAAAAGAGATTCTCCTGTATGTCACTTAGCAATTCTTCAGCCAAGATATCTCCAACCATATTACAATAGACTGGTAATTTCTTAGATTTTACCAGCTTAATAGCCCAACCACAGTTAGTATTTGGAAAATAAAAAGGATATTCAAATTGCTCCTATAAATTCAAACCATATCTCTTTTCATAGATCACCTTTGAGAATATTTTATGTAATATATTAGAAGATAGATTTTGAAATTAAGATTCATAACCATTTAGTGTTATACATATGAACAAAAAATGGGAAAAACGGGTCTTTTATTCTATTTCAAACTTACGATTTGATTACTGTGATAATGGATTTCCTTAACAGTTTTCAGCATCGCATTTGGACCCTTTTGCACAAGACTAATTTACACTGTTCTAACAGTTTAAGTCACTTTACAGTATGTTATATTTACCAATATTAGTACGTAATAACGAGTAAACTTCAGCCTGCATACAAGGAGCTTAATGTCTTTGTAGATTGATTTACGGTAAAGATTTGCGAAATGCCAGAATTGAGTCCATTTGAAACCAAGCATAGAAAGGTTTGGACCCCTATTTTTCTTAATGAATCCTTTTCCACTTTTTGACCAAAATGTTTATTTTTATAAAATGACTCCTAGCCAATAGCTACAACTATTATACAAGTATTTCAGGTACTCCTTCAGCTATTTCAGGTTACCCAGTTACTCCTCCTGCTACTATAGCTACTTTGTCAGACCAAGTTTCTCTAATCACTTATTCTATCTGGCCAATCTACTATATCACAGGTCTTTCCAGCTGTCCTAGGTACTTCAATTAAACAAGATACTGTGGTGAACTAAGCTTCTCTCTCAAGCGATGCCACTCTTCTTTCAAATGCACATTCCTTTCTTCAGTTAGCTCAGCTACTCTGATCGAACCAAATATGGCTGATGAATTCAATTCTCATCTTCAAGCCAGGTATTTTTGTTTCCCTAACTCTACTTTTACCCTTTATGACCTTCCTATTTCATTTATTTATTTTCATATCTTATTTTCTCTTTGCCTTAAAACTAGAGTTGGCTTCTTGCCCCATGAATTTCTATTTCCTCTATAAGCTTAGAACTTACATATTCATCCTTACTTTGTCCACATTGGTAGAATGCGGTTGGAGCTCCTATTCTGATTTCTTATTTATGCTTCTGGCTTCACCCTATTCAGATACCCATGTTCTTTATCTTCTTTCAGAAATGTATTTTCTGCCCTACTCCCCCACCACAAAAAGTAAAAGAAAAAAAATTAGCAGTAGGGTCCTATTTCCACTTAAAATCTTACATGGATCCACCAAATTTAAAAATCAAGTTAAAAGTATTAATGTTCTAATAGAATGTCTTACCCTCTTTACTTCCGATTTTCTCTGCAAGTTAGTACGTAGGGCAGAAATACAGAACACAATCTGTAAATTGTTGATCCAAGACAGGAGTTTGTTAACTATATACAATGGTTCAGATATAGGCCACTGCCTGTGTTTGCACAGCCTTTGAGTTAAGGCTAGGTGTAGCATTTTAAATGATTGGAAAAATAAAAAGAATATTTCTTGACATGTGAAAAGTACTGTTAATACTTCATTGTCTGTGAATGATGTATTGAGATACAGTCAGCTCATTTGCTTATGACTTACAGCATTGGAGCTGCAGATACCCTGTGGCCTACAATGCCTAAAACATTTACTATCTGTTCATGTATAGGAAAATGTTGTCAGATACTATTGTAGATTATGGGCTCTCACAGGTGTTCATGCCTGGAAATCATAGTGGACTTCAAGAAATACAATGACATACAACTATTTTCAACCTTAAGTAACAAAAAAAAAAGAGGAAGAAATTATATTTTCTAGTACGTGTAACACTGTGGAACCGAAGGCTTAAGAAATATCTGTGGGAAGAAAATAAGAGCTTAAAGTTAAGGAAAATACATATGTTTTTATAATTCACAAAAGAAAGCACCATTATTCAGTTTTATCAGCAGGAATACTTTAGTCCAGTTCACTGAACATCAGTATTTTGAACGCACATCATTACAGAAATTCTAAACCGAGGGCTCCTGATATTGACCTTCAACCCATTTTCTGACTCAGCTCTAATAGGGGCCAGAAAAAGATCCCAACTCATTTCACCTGTCAACTCCATCTTGCCTAAGGCTGACAGAACACTCAGGTTCTGCCTTAATCCATACCCTCTTTCAATCAGTGCTCAGTAAGTTTGAGAGAAATATAGCCAAACTGAAATTTATGTTGAAAATTAATACATTTAACAAATATAGAAAATTTTGATTCAGATATTTGAGATGATTCTTAAAGAATAGGAGGCATTTTGACTAGTGGAAATTGGGATTGGAGTAATAATTTAGATAGAAGGTATAGCTTGAACAGAAACATATAGGTGGAAGAATATGATTTGTACTTGAGAAATATATGTATTTCCAAGTCATTAAAACAAAGGGAATATATTAATTTGAAAATATAGGTTTGAATTATAATGTGAATCGTCTTGAATGTGAAAATAATTTGATAAAGCAGTTGGATAATCTCTCAATTTTTTTTAGGAAGTAGAGGGATCTGATCAGACTGGTGCTTTAAAATTACAATTTTTAATATAGAGGATATGGTTAAATTCCTGGAATCACACAATATACCAAGATAGCATCAAGAAGAAATTGAAACCCTGAGCAGACTAATATTGAGTCCCAAATCTGAATCACTAATATAAAACCTACTTGCCAAAATAGCCCCACACCAAATGGACTCACAGCCTAATTCTACCAGACATACGAAGAAGGGCTGGCACCATTTCTAGTCAAACTCTTCCAGAATCTGGAGGAGGAGTGACCCCACCCTAACTCATTCCACAAAGCCAGCATCAGCCCAATACCAAAACGTGGCAAAGACACAATATATAAAGGAAAATTACAGGTCAATATCCCGGATTAATGTGGATGCAAAAATCCTCAAAACACTAGCAAACTGAATCTAGCAGCATATTGAAAGGTTAATTCACCATAATAAAGTAGGCTTCATTCCTCATATGCAAGGATGGTTTATCACATACAAATTAATAAGTGTGATTCACCACATAAATAGAATTAAAAGCAAAAACCATATGATGATCTCAATAGACACAGAAAAATCAATAAAATCCAATATCCCTCTGTAATAAGAACCCTCAACAAACTAGGCATCAAAGGAACATACTTCAAAATAATAAGGGCCACTGTGACAAACCAACTGCCAGTATCATACTGAATGGGCAAAAGCTAGAAGCATTCCCTTTGAGAACTGGACTAAGACAAAAATGCCCACTCTTGTCCCTGAAGTGAGAGGATCACTTGAGCCTGAAAAGTTGAGGCTGCTGTGAACCGTGATCAGGCCACTGCACTTCAGCTTGGGTGATGCAGCAAGTCCCTGCTGCCCTCACCCAGACACACACACACACACACACACACACACACACACACACGCGCGCGCGAAACAACATGCTGGCAACGCTGTGGAGAAAAAAACACTTCTATACTGTTGGTGGGTGTGTGCAAATTCATTTAGCCACTGTGAAAAGCAGGTTAGAAATTTCTCAAAGAACTTAAAACCAGACTATCATTTGAGCCAGCAATCCACTTAACAGGTATAGCTACAAAAGAAAACATATCATTCTACCAAAAAGAGATATGTGTTTGCATGTTCATCACAGCACCATTCAAAATAGCAAAGACGTGGAATCAACCTAGGTGTCCTTCCACAGTGGACTGGACAAAGAAAAGGTGTTTATACACCTCGGGATACTATGTAGCCATAAGAAAGAATGATGTCCTGTCCTTTGCAGAAACGTGGATACAGCTGCAGGACATGAGCCTAAGTAAATTCGCATAGGAACAGAAAATCAGATACTGCGTGTTCTCACAAGTGGGAGCCAAACATTGAGTACCTGTGGACATAAAGATGGAAACGATAGACACTGGGGACTACTGGCGGTGGGGAGGGCAAGAAAACTACTGTGGTTGGAAATGGAAAACTAGTTATTGGGCAGTATGCTCAGTAACTGGGTGATGGGATGAATAGTACCCAAAACGCAAGCATCACGCAGTATACCCAGATCACAAACCTGCACATGTACCCTGTGAATCTAAAATAAACATTGAAATTAAAATAATTAATACTGGTAAAAACAATAAATAAAAATTTTAAGAAAAAAATTGCATTTTCTTTGAGGCAGAGTCTTGCTCTGTTGCCCAGGCTGGAGCACAGTGGTGTGATCTCAGCTCACTGCAACCTCCACCTCTCGGGTGCAAGCAATTCACCTGTCTCAGCCTCCTGAGTAGCTGGGACTTCGGACACCTGCCACCATACTTGGCTAATTTTTGTATTTTTAGTAGAGATGGGATTTCACCATGTTGGCCAGGGTGGTCTCAAACTCCTGACCTTGGGTGATCCGCCCTCCTCAGCGTCCCAGAGTGCTGGGATTACAGGCGTGAATCACCGCCTCCAGCCGAATTGCAATTTCTTAAGTAGTGTGCATATAGCCAAGGTTTGGGCAATGTAATCTATTGGGATATTGAAGAAAATGTTAGAAGTTATATCTGTTTGTAATCTATAATATTAAAATAACAAGCTTTTTAATGGTAAATATGTGAGTTGATCTGGCACTGGAATTTGGTCCGTGTGAAACATGGTCCCACATTATATACATTCAGCAAACCATCCTTGGGGGAGTGTGATTTCCCACACGTGAGAATGACAACATACCCCTACTCCTTCTAGCTGTCAGTTCACTGCTGCTTATTGTCATTTGTGTCCACTCAGTTTATTCCTACATTATATTATCTAGTTTTGACTCAGCATAACTTCCCAAACAGAAGAATGTCTTACCAAAAAAAGTTCATTATTGTAATAATACAAGGACAAGTAGCCACCAAGAAAAATGGTGGTAATGGCACTACTTTAATTACAATTGTTTGCCCTCATTATGTTGGTGACTATAAATATTATTATAATTGTTGTGGTCACCAACATAATGAGGGCAAACAGCTATAAGCTAATTTGTCTAAAGTTGGCCAAAATGCGCTATTAAGAAGAAAATTTGATATGTGTGTAACAGTCCGCTATTACTAGCAATATGAATTAGTGACCACATTTAAGAGGCAATTTAAAATAGTGTTTCATCTTAATCTCACTCTTCAAACTTGTCTATTATACTATGTTGTTTTACCATGTGAAACTTTTATTTGCCCAGTAGTGAAATACACAATGTTATAAGTTAATACTGCTGTGTCTATTGGGGGCTGTCATCACAGACAGTGCTTAGTACGAGCGATTATCAAATTTTTGAATGGAGTAACGCAGAGATGATAGACCTTCAAGAAGTGATCTAAAATGAAGAGATCAGTTGGAAGCTGGTTTTTCTGGTCTTGATATGAGCTGGGATTGTGGCGTTTACAAAAGGAAGGGAGGTAGCATTCACAGAAAATATTATAGGATGCCATCCGTGGATGAGATGGAGAAGTTAGAAAGAACAACGATGTTTAAAGCATGACTGATGCCTAGATACGTGTGCAATGACATCGAGTCAGGAAGAGGAGCTGAATTTAGGAGCACAATTAAGCTCCTTTTTGTCTTTGTTTTTTTTTAACAGAAAAATACTAAAAAATTGTTTCCTTGCTTTCACCAGAGAGTTTCTTGAGTAGAATCTGGCAGTCTAAGTCATTCCTATAAAGGGAAAAGCTAACAGAAGAAATTAATTGGCCTGTATTTTCAGTAATGTTCTCGATGTGAAGAACAGACAGAACAGATGTTTTCTGTTCTAAATTGCGTGCATTGACTTTAGTTTTCACATGTCATGTGATAGTACACATTGTTTCAAGGAATTTTTAATTTTGAAAGGCATAATATACTCTTCTGGAGGTTGTCACTTCATGTTAAATTCATGATACAAGACTCCCAGTGTGAACTTTATTCAAACACTTGCAAGGAGAATGGATCTATAAGTAATTTCTCCATGTACTTGTATTTTTTACTAATATGTACTTGAATCAATTGTTGTACTATGTATTAGATAGCTAGAATAGTTTAATGTGTAAACATAAAACTATAAACTTCTGTTTATATATTTCATAAACTATAAACTTACATATAAACTATATATAAATTTATATAAACTATAAATTAAGCTTTATAAAAAAACTATACATTTCTGGTAGTTGTATGTACTTTGCATGTTTAATTTATAGTTTAATGTGCACATATTTTCATATGACACTATGAACTCCAGTACAATATTTTAGAGTAAAAGTTTTGTTTGAAACATTTCTGTACAAAATTAAGATGTGCATTTATTAATAGAAATGAAGTGACTGGGCATTATTCTTGGCATGGTGTATTTAGGGCATTTCTCTATTGAATATCAGTAGTTCTTGCCCTGTGTAATTTACAATCCATTGCATAAATGAGTGATCTCTCATAGGATAAGTCAACAGGAATAATTGCCATTGATGAGCTTGAGATGACATAATTTAAACTAAGCTTGAGATGACATAATTCAAACTTGACAATGATAGAGACACCAAAGCATATTCATGTAGTGATCACATGGACGAACGTATTGTCATACAAAGGAGTGACAGATACATCCCACAAGTGCTGTGCAAGTTTTTTTGGGGGAAAAAAAAACCTATAAGGAGAGAAATAGAACACATGTATCATGCGAAATATAATTATTCCACCATTTAGTCGGGACACGCATGGTGTATGCATCATGGCCAATAAGCCAGTAGTGAGGGGTCTTCCTCATGTAGTGCTTTATATATTTGAAGATTGGGGGTAATGGAAGCTCCCTGGTAAGAAAAGGAGCTTTGTTATTAAAAAAAAAAAAAAAAAAAAAAAAAACGGGGAAGCCTCTAGAACCTAGTGGCTGGTATCAGCCTGTTCTGTTGAAATAATTTAGATCTTCTGAGACAGTTCTTTGCTAAGACCCCAAAAGCAGAAAGGAAATAAGCCTTTGAGACTATCTTACATTTGTGTTTCATCTTCTAGTAATATGTTTTCTATTCTTAAGTAAAAGATTTATTGATGGTTTAAAAGAATATAATTGTGTTAGTACCCTGAGTAGACATGTTATAGATGGAAACATTAGTAATTTCTTGTTTAATATTCTAGGTTGAGGTATTTCAAAGTTAAGCAAGGCTTGGAACTAGATATTTCAGTCTCACTGGACCTCATGAGATGTATGGCTGTAGTTCTACTCAAACCACATCCTATTTCCATATTTAAGATAATATTTTTCACTTGTTTTCAATATGCAGAATAAATTATATATTTAGAATATGCTAAATATGATATTGAAACCTAATGTGTATAATATTTAGAGGCCACTTTAAATAGCAGAAGCAGTATATGGATTAAAGTTTTAGTAAAGTCATTGTGGTGTGCGCTACCAAAGTGACTGAGAATCAGTACCCTGGTTCCCTTTGTAGCTTTTCACCTTATTGTATGTACCTGAATAACCCACAATGATGCAGGCGTGACCCTCTGCAGTTTGGGAGTGATGTAAAAATTTGAACTAATATCAGTGCTTCAGAAACACTTTTTTATTGTCAATTTTTTAAAGTCTTAGCAGAAACTTCTAAACCTCTAAGATACTCCCTGGCCATGTCTAGTCTGGCCAGCTCAGAAGAAATTCACATGGGAAACTTGCTAACTTACCTTATCCTTGTAATCTTTTAACTATTTTCTTGTCCCATTCTTCACATAACAATTCAGCCACCGTTTCCTTCTCGGTCCTGTGTTAAGTAAACTCTGCCATCTTCATATATATATATATATATATATATACAATTGGTTCAGAACAGTCTTCTGATTATTCTAAATTGTGTACATACCTACTCGTGTGTGCAAGAAGTTTGTCATTATTGTTATGCATGCTGTTATAATTTTGAACTGACTTTTATCAAGCTAGCATTCCCAAGAAAAAAACTCTAAGCTCTCAAATCAAGGTGGTCTTTGGCAAATCAGGTGCTAAACCCTTCTTCCTGCATAATCCTCACTTTCCTATTGCATCTACATTTAAGGGGAGTTGCTTTAAATTACCCAGGAAATTGGGGAATTTGGTGTCAGATAATTATTATCTGCTCAGGATGGTAGACAGTAAATATTATGTTATTACTTGCTCTCTAGTCATACACTTCACAAAAGTCCCAACTCCTGCTTCACTCTGACCACAATGTGTCTTTGTGTTTGAAATCTACCCACTCTACTCCCAGCTACTTCTATTCTCTGTACAGAGAACATAGAAAACACCTGGCTGCTATCTGATACTGCTCTAGGAGTCATGGGGGATTCTTTTTTTTTAAAATTTTTTAATGTATATTTTATTGTACTTTAGGTTCTGGGGTACATGTGCAGATCATGCAGGATTGTTGCATAGCTACATGCATGGCAATGTGGTTTGCTGCCTCCATCCCCCCCGTCACCTATATCTGGCATTTCTCCCCATGTTAGCCCTCCCCAACCTCCCTACCCCGTGTTGTCCCTCCCCTATTCCCCCCAACAGATCCCAGTGTGTGATACTCCCCTCCCTGCATCCTTGCATTCTCATTGTTCAACACCCGCCTATGAGTGAGAACATGCGGTGTTAATCCAGATGCCGTCTGCCTGGACATGTTATTCAGCCTTTTATATTTTACTGTTTCATTGATGTCCACAAATGCAAATGGAAATCCTAGAGTATATAGAAAAAATGTGAATGATATTTCTTCTTCTCATGTTAGATTTTCCATTTAGAATTTTATAACATAGAGATAAGACAACACACTTTTCAATTGTCTTCTCATGAGCTTTTTTAGCTGTAATCACTGAGTTCTCAGAATGTTTTCAACGCTCCTCCTTTCTACCATCACCAGGCAAAATAGGGGAGGGACCCTTGAACACAGTGAGAAGAGCCATTCCCTAACAGAAAGAATGTTTAGTTTTTGTCCAGCATGGCTTGAAACCAAACTAAGAGAGTGTAGCCTTACCCCATGAGAAAGAGGCAAAAGAAAACATTGATTGGAAGGGCCCACTGGACTGTGAAGCAATGGTCTGGAAAGTTTTAGGAGGAGATAGGCACAGGCACATGACAGGTGATGCAGGCTCTGCTGAAGTGTGGACAGCACTGGAAAAATGTGCATAAATAACACCTGCTGGCACACCATCACACCATCTTCACTGTGGGCTGTACCACATAGGTAGCACTATTGTAGAAACATGGCCAGGCCATGGGCCCCCACACAGGCTCAACCTCTGATGTCAGTGATAAACCATTGGTAGCCAAGAGATCTCATCTCATTCTATGTCGAACATGAGTGAAAATCACCACAAATCAGTATTCTAGCACGGTTCTGTTGACCCAATCTCACATAATTCTGTAATAGAAATACCTTGCTGATTAGTGGGAGTGATTCATTTGCAAAACTGCCGTCCTGGAACCAGGGCCAGCCATGGGGTCTTGGATGACCTCACAGGCTTGTGTCCTGGATTTCTTCAGGATACCTAATCGACATCACATGAATGGTGTTAAAAAGGTGCCCCAGAGTAGAGAACTACAGTATAGGTCCAATGTCCAGACAAGCCCTTGCCACCCAGCCTACCTATATGGTACTGCTGGCCTCTGCTTGTCCAAGGCATGAGAGGGGGAATTCTGACCCAAAAGGTACTATTCCTAAAGCATAGGGGTTCCCAGAACACTGGGATTTAGACACCTCTTACCTTTCAGTGAAGAGTATTATACTACTCCACCCTTTGGAAGGTAGGAAGCGCTATATAAAAGATTTTGAGATACCAAACCTTAGAAAATTCTTCACAAAGTGGCCATATTCCCACTGTGAAGTCCCATTAGTAAACAATGCTTGCTCTGTACATAGAACAATCAACCTGTTATATAGTTATTCACTGTTAAATATGAACAATCAATGATTCAAAAATAGAGAAAACCTATTTGAAAAGACAGCAAAAAGGAAATTGGAGGCAACGTAACATAGAGAAAGATGAGTAATTAAAAATCACTAAGTTGTATTCTCTTTACTCAAAAATACATACAAGAAACGTTGCATGAAAGTAACAACATTGATTATCTAACAATACAAATAAGAAATAGCAATAGAAGCATACTATTTTAAAATATGATAATATCAAAAATATAGTTAATTTTTAAAAATTCTGATGAAATGGAAATGACAAAAAAAGACAAGAGTGGAGTTGAGTTGGGGGACAAGATCTCTATTGCTCTTTACAAGCCTTGTAGTATACAGAGATATAGTCCTCCCTGGGTATTCTCGGGCATAGGTTAAGGGACCATCAGTGGATACCAATCTGAGAATGCCCCAGTCCCTTATATAAAATAGCATGGTATTTTCTTATAACCTATGCACATCCTCCTGTATACTTTAAATCATCTCTAGATTACACATAATAGCTAAAATAATGTGAATGTTAACGCAAATAGTTGCTATATTATTTTAAAAATTTTTGTATTTTTAATTTTATGTGTTGTATTATATATTTTACTGAAAATATATACTTTAATATATATACTGAATATATTTTACTGAATATATATACTTAAATATAAATAATATGATTTTATTTATTGTAATATATTTATATATAACATATTATCAAATATATATTAACCATAAATAATAATAATATATAATTGTATATATATTTATACTGAAAAATATATATTTTTTACTGAATATTTTCAATCTGTGATTGAATCCACAGATGTGGAAACTGGAGATATGTGGAGTTAACTATACTCGTAATATAAAATGTAAAGTAAAAGGAAGTAGTATTTAGAAATCTATACATTGGTAACAGGTAGACTTAAGAGTTTATGCTGGTTGTTTCACCTGGGCAAGTTAATTAATCTCTCTAAGGCACCATATTCTCCTCTGTAAGTGATAATAGCTTATATTTTTTCTGTTTATTTCAAGAATTATACAAAAATGTCAGTACATTGTCAGGCACATAATAAGTGTTCAGTAAGTGCTATTATTATTGTTAGAAGTAGATTAACAGAAGTAAAATAGTAGCGATTGTAGTAATATTAGGAAACATGATGAGTTATATCATTTAACACTACCCGTGTGTGCGTTTTGCAAGTTGGCAAATTAAAGTCTAGTAAAAAGTGGAAACATGTTTCGTTGCCAATGACATTCTTTACGCCTCTTCTTTATTCCTCTTTTCTCTCAAATACATGCAGTTTGGTTAATGGCTCATAATCTTGGCTCTCTCTGCATTTCAACCTGAGAATTCTATAATTTGTCACTGCCACATCTCAACTATTCTTTGATATTCTGTCCTCCAGAATTTATAAGTGAGCTGGCATCTTTAGTCCTAGGACTGTGGAGAAAAAAAGCCGTACCAGTCTGTATTGGTATCACTAATTTTCAACTCATATGCAACCATGTTCCACGTGCCTTTTATCCCCGAGCCACATGCTTTTTGGCTAGTAGTGATTAAATTCGTTTTAAATAAAAGTTTAAGAAAAAGCACAATATCATGAGAAGCACTTGAAGTAATGAAATAGTTTCCTTTATTGCAAATTTTATTTTAAACCTTCACAATTATCATCTTTATTGACAATGTAATCAGGCCTTAATGCTGAGTTGCTGTTAATTTTTAATGCTACTTATATTGTTTAATACAGTGTATAAATTGACACTGAGTCTTTTAGTAGAACTAAGCTTTGGCAATTCTCTGTAACTATCCACTCAAAACTAATATTTTTAATCAATTAACACCTCTTTACCATCATAGACTATATAAAACAGCATAGATTAATATTTTATAATATTTTTACATGAAAGTTCATTTTTAGAAAGACAAAATTATCAAAAATGTAATAAACTTTAATCTGGTTTTAAAAAGGAGTTATAGGTATATAGTATCAATGCTGGAAGTAACTTGACTTCTTAGCAAATTTTCGGCGTTAGATTTTTTCTGTTCATCAAGTGATGTTATTTTCATCTAACTCTTCTGCATGCAGCAGAATATTTGGAATAAGAGTCTATCCTTTTAGGAAAAAAAATATTACAGGGAAATCATAGCAGTTCACTGAAATCCTCAGGTGAATTTTTACCATCATGGTGCCTGGGCACTAGCTTTTCTGTGACTTTCACCTTGAATTAAAGATGCATTGCTTAAGGCTTAGCTTGTTAAGACCAGCCAGTGTTTTCTCATGGGTGCATAGCTCTCACTGCTTCCTTTGGGAATATGTAGGTGCCTGTCTAATCTGGATTTCAAATACTGATCAAGAATCATAATTAAAGTATAGCTGCCGTTTCATGAATATTCAATCACTCCATAAAAAGGATGAACTTGCACCATAGATCAATTACATGGAAGTTGATAAACTTCATCAGTAAGGATGATATTTTCAGGAAACAAATTCAGGTACGAGAGAAATGTCATTTTTGAACTTTTTTCTGTAATTCAAATCAATCATTTTGTGTGATAGCAACAAATTTCATGTAGTCCAATTTCCAAGTTTTCTCAACCATTTTAGGTTTAAAATCCACCATAGCCTGTTCTTATCTTTTCTGCTCTTTTTCCTTGGATGGTACCTAAAGTCCCGAGTGGGCAGCATTGAGAGGTTATTGTAACTTGCACCATGATAAACCCTAGAAGAAGCCCCCATACTACCGTTTTATTCACTGTGATGTAACTCACCCATTGCATCCCTGTCTTTTCCTGATTATGCAATGTTTATTGTCTGCTGCCAAGATGTCCATGTTCCCACGTGGTCATTGGCTCTACTGTCCACTTAGTCCACTGTAGCATTAAATTTCCTGGTCCTGGCTAAAAATCTGCTTTGGGTAAAGCAACCTGGAGAAACGAATGGCAGCTCACTGCAACATACTGGGTTTACATGTAGGTTCTGAAAGGCTTGAATTCTTTAATGGCAATTCTGTTCTTTTTCTGTGATATCTTGAGTATGAGGAAAGCTGTGTGGGCTGTGTGCCAGACAAAAAGGGAAGCACAATTCATCTGACTTTTAATTTCTCATACCTATCTGGGAGTCTTATTTCCTACTGTAGCTAACCCTGGATGTTTTGAAGAATGTAGAAATCTTGACCAGTGTTTAACCCTTGTATGTTCTATTCTACCTCCACTTCCTGTCTAGCTGGTAGGAGTTTATTTGGTTTAGAGGATGACCGTGTCAAGCAGGTTAAGGAAAAAAATCGCCACCCGCCCCGCCGCCAAGTTTGCTAATGTCTCCCTACATCACGCAAACACACTTTTTTGAAAGTCGTGCTTATGACTAATATTCTGGGAATGTGTTAAGCTGTGATTGAGTGTTTTGATTAGAAATTGCTCCATAGACCATCATTAGGTGGAAATCATGATTTGAAAGTCAATGCATTACATTCAAATCATGTCAATATCCAAATCCTCCTTTCCATCACAACCTTTAAGGACATCAAATGTCATGACAATTGAAAGTCAGGAAAGTGAGAAGAGAGAAAGTAAGGGAGAAAGAAATGCTGGAGCCTTACATCTCATATTATTTAGGCCCCAGTCTCTTCAGGTTCACTGTAACCAACGTTCACACAACCCACAAAGTCCATCTCCTCCTCTCATGCTGTCCCTGCCACCTACTGAGGCACACTATGCCCTTAACTCATATTATCACAGTGCTTTGCGTATAGAAGTTCAAAATTTTATGAATGAATTGCTATTGATTTAATTTTTTTTACATTTAAAATACAGTTTGCAAGTTTTAAAAACAATGAGCTTGCTGGAATGTTTCAAGTAAAGAACCTGGTGAGAGTTCTTTTGAAAGAAGCACAATATGTGAAGGGTGGTATGGAGTTGAGGGGCAAGAACCGAATCACAGGTAAGGCTGAGACTAGTATGGTTCACAGGTCAAGGTTAATAGCCAAGGACCAGGTTTAACGTAGTCAAATTTTAAGGCAAGGATTGATAACTTGGAGGGTCTCTGTATCTGTCTAGATGTCTGAGCATGAGGAAAGGTTGGTTGGACTCTAGTGAGACTATGGCAAGCTGATTAAGAGTATTCCAAGTGCTTATTTCGAGTTTATACAGTTGTATATACAAGTCCTCATTTGTTCCTTATGACTTTGTAAACTGAAACTACTTGAATTTCCTAAGTTATCTTTCTATCTAATAAAATACTGATGGGACTTACATTTTAGGATTAACAGTGGAGCTCTTTGGGTAAATTAAAAAAAAAATTATTCTCTTTCTCCTAGGTTATTTTGTGGGTTCTTTGGAGATACTGTGGGATGGGTAAAAAAATCTCTGCTAGCTGACTCTGATTTCTCCCTCAGTCTACTCATCTGATTTTATAGTTCCAATGGGTGTTTTCTAAAGCTAATGAAACTTAAGCCTAGGGACTCCCAAGGAAGTTCGCAAGCCCTTTGCAAAGCTCTGTGAGGAGCCTTGATAATATATTTACATGATGAGATTTTTCTTAATTTTTTAAAACTAAGATATTTTGTACTGTCTTTTCATAATGCCTCTCCCCACAACAAATTCCATGTTTTAAGCCCCAGATCATCTGGATCTGCCCTTGTTCCCAATTCTTTTTTCTGAGGTCATCTCTCTTTTTCTCTCCAAGGCATCTCCTGAGCTCACAATCTTGAGTAACCACAGGCTGACATTATTTTAAGAGCTCCACGTCTGGTCCATGCACCTCAAACCTGATCTGACTCTAATCCATCATCTTCCTCAAAATATAGGGAAACACGTAGTCTTCTTTGATTATTTCTTCTTCTCAACACTACTCAGTTGCATTGAGCCCATGAATCAGATAATTTTATAAAGAGTGATCTTCCCAATGCTAACCCTCACTAGACTTTAACTTCTCCATAGGTAAGAGAATCAGGACTCATACTCACCATCAATTCTCTCCAGAGAAATTGCGCTCAAGAAGTTCAACTTTCTCTGCATAACTCCAACATTGTGTGTAGTCTGGAGGTGGCAGTCACCTAACGATCACACAACAGGTTCTTAGAAACTTCTTATGCAAATCCTGCCTTTAACATGTAGCATATCACATTAGAAAGTGAAAGGTACTATGTTCTTAGCACCTGATAACTGTTGGCAGTTTCCCCACCCAAATCTCACCTCGAGTTGTACTCCCATATTCCCACATGTTGTGCGAGGGACCTGATGGGAGACAGTGGAGTCATGGAGACAATTTCCTCCATACTGTTCTCATGGTAGTGAATAAATCTCACGAGATCCGATGGTTTTATAAGGGGAAAATCTTCGGTTTTCACTCTTCTTTTGTCTGCTGTCATATGAGACATGCCTGTCACCTTCTGTCAGGATTGTGAGGCCTCCCCAGCCACGTGGAACTGTAAGTCCATTAAACCTCTTTCTTTTGTAAATTGCCCGCTCTCAGGTCTATTTTTATTAGCAGTGTGAAATGAAAACAGACTAATACAGCAACCCAGATGAACTGAATGAGGACATTACAACTGTAGCAACTGTTTCACATGTATAAAACTTGAGAAATACCTTTAAAATAGTGAAAATAGAGTTCAACAGATGTTAGCTATTACTGTTAGAATCCCTACAGGAACTGTCCCTGGATATAGTAATACTCAGTACCCTGAAATAATGTCTGGATCTTTAAAACAAGTCTTCTAGGAAATTAGAGGAAAAAGAAAGGAAGACTGAAAAGAGAACTATGGCATATAGGATATAAATTTTTAAAATATTAAAGCAATGTATCTTTGATTAAAATGAAAATATTGCAAGCAGAAACAGTCGTATTTCTAATTTTGAAATATGTACTTTGTACTTTTATTAGATTAAGGAATTTTGTATTCCAAATTCCAATCACAAGTTATTTGTTGAATTTTGTTTTAGGTTTTTTTTTCTGGTAAGGATCAGGTAATTTAATTGTACGTAACTATTATAATTTACATCTTCCCTGTAATAAAATAGGAAATCAATAAAAATAAAAGGATATGAGTGTGTAGACACTAAATTTAATATCTTCTCTCCATTTTAGGTAAAATATAAAACTATGGTGATTATTTGCAAAAGTAATTGCATAAAATTAACTACATTTAAATTCACAGAAACATGATTTTATAGAGCAAAAGAAACAGAGGCAGCCAGAATATAAATTGGGTAGATTAGACTGAATAAGCACTAATAATATTTATTTGAACTCCTCCTCATTCTTTAGCACAATGTTCTTTGGCATAAAACAAAAGATGTGGGTGGGTTGCTTACTTGTTTTACATTTCTTATTCTAAGGAGAAAACTATGCAACTAATTACTATGTTCAGAAAAGAAAACTACTCACATGGAAAATGAAATTTGAAAAACAATACACATATATTTCCACTCTAGTAGTGCAAGAAACTTACACATCAGTTTTTTAAAGATTTGAATTCCAAGTTCTTGAGAGTTTATGGTCCCCATAAATTATGTTGTCTGGTGTATATGTGAATGTTTTAAATGTTTAAAAAATACTAAATTATTTTGCCTGTTTAAATTATAGTGCACATTTTCTCAGTTGGTATTTTATCTGTTTGCCTCTCATTTTATAATGTTTAAGTAGGAAAGAGATAAGAGAATCAAGTGAAAGAAATTTGTACTAACATATAAATTGTAAAAACTGACATTTAACTCAAGGGCATACATTCTTAGAGGAAATAAAAATGATGATCATCACAGTCATAATAAGAAAAACAAATATCAATAACTACAATGAATATATTTGGTTTTTTTTTTCCAACTTTTTTTCCTTAAAGGTGCCACAACTCTGTGAACACTGTGACTCTTGCTTTGTCCATATATTTTGGCTAGAGGAAAGCACAGGTCCTAACCCAGAAAAAGGCACATGACCCATATAACATCAATTATACCACTTCATCTCCCTGCCTGCTGGGATTGTTTCAGGGATGGACACATGTCCCAAGCTGACCAGAATTCCCAATGTCTTTAGAGAAGCTTAAAAAATGTGTTTTTATATTTTGAAAATTTCAAGTTGTAAAGGCAACACAACTGCGAGCTGCTATAGACCAATGTTCCCACCATGTGGAGAAAATCCCCTTCCTAAAGCCAACACAGAGGCAAGCGGAACTTGGAGACAGCGAAAGAGAGCTGGAGACAGAGAAGCAGTCTAATCAGTTTGAGATCTCCATGCAGCAGAGTTTAAAGTTAATTTCTGAACTTTTAATCTAATTAAATCAACTTTTTTTATTTATTATTTTTTTGCTTAGTTCTGTTTGAGTTTCTTTCACTTACATCTGGAAATGTGGACCTGATTGGGAGATGATTAATTTGGGTCTAGGATTGTGTTAAGTACTTACAGAAATTGTCATGTTGAATTCCCACAATTCTGTGAGTTTTTTTCAAACTGGGGAGATGTAAAGAAAGAGTGACAACCTGAAAGATCCATAACTAATCAAAGGTGAAGCAAAGTTACACAAGGGAAAGTACACTTCCAACAATTGGATGAAATGACCACATTATCAATGCAAATTTTTATAATTCCATTTCTATATTGTTCAGGTGATATTATATTTTCTGTGTCTTGGAATTGTCCTTTTCATGAGCTTTTTCCTTTCTCCATTTTTAATTGATGAGAATCACCACTATCCTTACAATAAAATCCTTGGAGCTTTTTTATCACTCCCATGTCTATTCAATCTTTCCTGCCAATTAATGCCGAAGCAGAGGTTCTATAAAGATAAACACTTAAAAATAGCTTAGATTTCACTCATATATTATACATTGTGATGCATTGCTGTTTTCTCAAAATTGTATCAGTGTAATAATTTTATATAAATAAAACAATATGTTTTCTGCTTTGTGCTGTTCTTTATCCAAGTGTTTATAAGATGTTTAGTGAATAATGTTTATTTTAAATTTATATTTTAACTTAAAATTTTGGAATAATTTTAGACTTTCAGAGAAGTTTATTTCTGATACACACATGACCCTAATGTCAGCATTTTACATTACTGTGAAGCCTGTGCCAAAACTAAGAAGTTAACTCTGATACCCAGTAATTAACTACAGACTTAATCGGGTTTCATAAGTTTTTTTCTTTAACAATGTTCTTTTTCTCTTTCAAAACCAAGCAAGAGATCACATTGATTTAGTTGTCATGTCGCCTTAGTCTCCTCTAATGTGTGAAAATTTCTTAGTCTTTCCTTGTCCTTCATGATCTCAAAAATTTTAAAGGATATTGCTTGTTTTCCAGAAATGTCCCTCAGTTTGGGTTAGTTTTATGCTTAGTCATGGTTAGATTGAGGTTATATATATTTTCAGCAATTACTCAAAAGTTATATGCTCGTCTCAGAGAATCAGATCATGAAGTACGTGCCTTAGCACATGAAAAATTTCTTGATAACTTGGTCAAAGCAATGTCCACTGGGTTTTCCTGCCCTGAAGTTAACCGTCTTTCCCTTTTTAATAGATAAATATCTTGGGGGAGGTAATTTGAGAAAATACAACATTAATTTCTCTTCAAACTTTGTTTCTGCCTTCTCGATTTTGTTTTGACTTTTTTAGTTTGGTTTTCTATACATAGATAGAATCAGCTTGTTCATATCTATGGAAATATCTGTGAGATTTTTATAGAGATTGAATTAAATCTCTACACCTATTTGTGGAGAAGTAACATTGTAACAATAATGAGTCTCCAAATATATAAATATAGTATATTTATTTTTTTAGATTTTCTATTGTTTCATGGGTGCTTTTTATTACTACACAAATGCTGTATATATTTAGATTATACATCAGTATTTAATTGTTTTTGGAGCTGTTATAAATGATATTTTTAAAGTTTTAATTCATTATTGCTAGTTTATGTAGTATAATTGGTTTTCCTTTTTTTTTTTTTTTGAGACAGAATCTTGTATATAACCCAGGATGGAGTGCAGTGGCATGATCTCGGCTCGTGACAACCTCTGCCTCCTGGGTTCAAGCAATTCTCTTGCCTCAGCCTCCCGAGTAGCAGGGATTACAGGCATCTACCACCATGCCTGGCAAATTTTTTTTGTATGTTTTATAGAGACAAGGTTTCAGCATGTTGACCAGGCTGGTTTTGAACTCCTGACCTCAAGTGATCCACCTGATTTGGCCTCCGAATTCCAGGTGTGAGCCACTGCGCCTGGCCTATAACTGATTTTTCTATATTTACTTTGAATTCCATATCCTCACTAAAACTCAATTATTACTTGTAAAGCTTCTTTTGTACATTCATTGAAATTTTCTATGTAGACATAAATGCGATCTGTAAATTGCGATGATTTTGGTTGTTGCTTCCTAATTTGTATTTATTTTATTTTATTTTATTTTATTTTAGCTTTAATTGAACTGCCTAAGACTTCCAGTACATGTTAATAGGGGTGCTGAGGAAAAACTCTCTTACCTTGTTCCTGAACTTAGGGAAAACCGTTCAGAATTTCATCATGAAGTATCATATTAGCTGTATTTTATTTGTTTTTCCCCTTATATGCCCATTGCAGGGTTAAGGAAGTTACTTTCTATTTAAGATTGCTAAGAGTTTATAGTGGGAATGGATGTTGATATTTTCCAAATGCTTTTTCTGCATCTTTTGAGGTAATCACGTATTTTCTTCTTTTTTATAAAAAGTTGTTGAATGACATTAATTCCTCTTCATATGTTAAGCCAGCCTTGCATTAGGTACCTCATTTACTGAAACTATATTATTTTTATAACATATATATGTTAATATGTATATTTTATATATTACTAAATTTGATTTGCTAATACTTGGTCGAGGAGTTGTGTGCCTATGTTCATTTCCTTCTTTTTTCTTCTGCCTTCCTTGAGGGTAACTTGAGCTTTTTAATTTTTTCTATAATTTCATTTTACTCTATTACTTATTATTTATTCCTCATTTTAACTTTTATGTGTATGTGTGTCCAGTTGCTACACTGTTTAAACAAGAATCTTCTTAAATCTGAGTCTATCTTCAAATGAAATTAACTACTTCATGTGCAGTGGAAGAACTTAAAACATACGCTTCTAACTTCTCCCACTCATTCTTTGTGCTATGGATGTTATACTTTACGTTTACATATGCTGTAAACACATTAATTTGCTAGATATTTGCCATATATGATTTATTATCTTTTAGAGAGTTGAAAAAAAAAAGAAAAAATAACATTATTCCACTTACTGCACTCTTTGTTTCTTTCTGTAGATTCACATTTTTCTCTGGCATATTCCTTCTGTTTGAAATAATTTTAAAAACATTTCTTGTGGTGTTAAGTATATTATCAATGACTTTTCTGTTTATGTTCATCAGATAGTCTTTATTCTTTCTCATTTTTAGCATTTTATGTGTAACTAACTTGTTTTAAACTTTTAATTTTAGAGTAGTTTTAACTTTACATAAAAATTGTAATAGAAAATTCCCATAAACCCCAAACCCAGTTACTCCTATTTTTATATTTTGTATTAATATGGTACATTTTCACAATTAATGAACCAATATTTATATATCATTAAATAAAGTAGATTACATATTCACATGAAGAACATGATATACTCACAGTTTTTACCTAATGTTATTTTCTGTTTCAGGATCCCATGTAGGATACCACATTACATTTAATTGTCATATCTCCTTAGACATCTCTTGTCTGTGACTTTTTCTTCAACTTGTTTTCTTTCTGAAAACCATGACAATTTTGAAGATATTTTAAAGATAAAAGAATTGTGAAGACAGTCTTGATGTCACATTGTAGAACATCTATTAATTAGGATCGGTCTTACGTTTTTCTCATTACTAGACTAAGGTTATGGGTTTTGGGGAGCAGGGTCACAGAGGGAAATTCCATTTCTCACATCAAACCACCTCACCTGATATCAAAGACCATAGCGTAAACCAAACTATTACTCTTAATATTAACCTTGATCATTAAAATTAGGGAGTATTTGTCAAGTTTTTTCATTGTCAAGTTATTTTTTGCTCCTTTTCTGTATTTGGAAGGAAGTCTCTATGTGCAGTCAATACTTCAGGAGTGAAGAATTATACTTTTCCTTCTTAAGGGGATGTATTTACATATATTATTTGGAAATCTGCATGAGACATTTGTCTGTTCTCATTTGTTAATTTATTTACCTATTTATTCCATCATTTACTTGTAGCAGTATGGATACAGGACATTTATTTTTAGTTTATAACCTAATATTACTGTATTTCCATGCTTAGATTTTTCCAGCATTGCCATTGGGAGCTCTTTCAGTTATCTCCTGAGTCCTTTTGATATATTCCCATCATTGTAGATTTTAAGAACTTCCTTATTTTAAGCACTAAAAGATACTCCTGGCCTTTTGTGCATATGTCTTTACACATATAAATTGATGTCTTAGAAACATCAATTCTACAAAGAGTATTGATTCCTTTATTGAACAATTTTATTGGAAACAAAAAACGTGTGTCAGGTGTGCTTTGTGCTAATGAGATGTCATTGCTTTGGGGCCCTTTCAGCTGACAGATTAAGAAAATATATGTAGGTTAGCAATCTATGTATATATACATGTCTATAAATCTTTTTATGTTTAATCAAATGCATATATATTAAAGGTAAATATGAATTTATGCCAGTATCTCCAACTCTAATTCAGTACCATGTAGATTATATAGACTTCCTCCTTTTGCTTGTGTAACATTGTAAAAGTGACTCCTGGCTCTCATTAGCCACCATTCTTTGACTCGATTTGTCAGTTTTAGTGTATATGTGTAGTGTTTTCAGAATTATTGGCCCATGTACCCTTGAGGAAACAACTTTATCAACAGTGTACAGTTCTTATATGTAATTTTTTATGTCTTTAACCTTGCAGACATCATTCATTTGCAAAGTCACTTAGATCAGATCTGTTTTCCTCTAATCTCTTCGGTTAGGTTATTTTATGTATGTCTAATTAAGTTAGATATTTTTGTCATCGTATGTATTTCATCCTGAGATTGCCCAATAATCTCAATGATTTTTTGAAATTAGTGTAGCAGACTTATATATTTTACTTAATACATGTTTAAGATTCACAAATGTCTTTACTTCACTTGAAACAATCATTCCTTTTCATCTCTGAATAAGATTTCATAGCATAAGTATGACACATATGCCCAGTTTTTGACAATTATAAGTTAAGCTATGATGAATATTTATGTACACTTTTTTTTGTTTGCAGACTTAAGTTTTTAGATGTTAGGTAAACATATAGAAACACAATCGCTAGATTGTATGATGAGATAATGTTCAGCTTTGTCAGAAACTACAAAACTGCTTTCAAAAATGGTGGTAACAGTCAGTTTGCAATCCAACCAACAATGGAAGTGAGTTCCTGTTCCTTTTCATCCTCAATAGCAATTGATATTTCAGAGTTTTGGATTTTAGCCTTTCTAGTATATGTATGGTGGTATCTTTTTTTATGTGTAATTTCAAATCACAAAATGACATTTTTAAGCATATTCTCACATTTATTTGGCTTTAGCATATCTTCTTTAATGAGTTAACTCTACAGATCTTTTGACCATTTAAAAAAATTGGATTAATTTGATTTCTTAATTTTTAAGTAGGTTTTTTTTTTTTTTTTTTTTTTTTTAATTAGCTGAGTGTGGTGTCACATGCCTGGTCCTAGCTAATTGAGTAGGTGATGTGGGAAGACCGCTTAAGGCCAGGAGTTTGAGGCTGCAGTGAGTTAGGATTATGCCACTGTATTGCAGTCTTGGTGACAGAGCCAGACTCTGTCTAAAAAAAATGACAGAATTGAATATATTGGAATGTGGTGTATATGTAGATATAGATACACGTGAGCGTGCGTGCACGCGCGCACACACACACACACACACACACACGCTCTCTATAGAATACTACTCAGCCATAAAAATAAATGAATAATGTATCCTGCAGTGACATGAATGGAACTAGAGGCCGTTAAATTAAGTGAAATAACTCAGCAACAGAAAATAAAATTCCCCATGTTTCCACATGTCAGCGGGAGCTAAATAATGTGTATCAATGGACATAGGAAGTGGAATATTAGAAATTGGAGACTTAGAAGGGTTGGGAGTGGAGTGAGGAGTAACAAATTACTTCATGAATACAATGTACACCATTCAGGAGATGGATATACTAAAAGCCCAGACTTCATTGCTATAAGTAACAGAACTTCTCTTGTACCCCCTACGTCTATAAAAATAAAAAATATCTTTTTTAAATGGATTGGTTTTTGGCGTTATATCTAGAAACTCATCACCAAATCCAACATTACAGAATTTTCTGTTTTCTTCTAGAAGTTTTATAAGTTTTGCATTTACGTTTGAATCTGTGATCCATTGTGAGTTAACTTTTGTGAATGGGATATGGACTATGTCTAGCTTCATTTTTCACATCTCATCGTTTCAGCTCCATTTATTAAAAGTCTGTTCACTGTTAACATACATTTGGACCTTTGACAAAGTTTAGTTGACTCTAGATGTGTGACTGTATTTCTGGCTTCTCTATTCTTTGTCATTTATCTATATAACTATTATTTTTTCAATACCATTCTGTCTTGGTTACTGCGAATTATATTGGGTTCTGAAACTGAGTGGTGTGATTGTTCTAGTTTCTTTTTCTGTGCTGTCTTATTTATTTGTTTTGTCTTTCGTCTTTCCGTGTATGCTTTAGAGTCAGTCTGTTGATCTTACACTAGTTTTCTAGAAGTATTCAATGGAAGTGCTTTGAATCTATGGATCAAGTTAGGAATTACTGACATCGTAACAATATAGAATCTTCCAGTTCATGAACATGTAATGTATTTTCATCAATCGTCACACACGGCATGACAACATTTCAATGACAGACTGCATATACAACAGTGAGATTATAATAGAATATTTTTCCACTACATTTTCTAAGTTTAAGACACTAGATACACAAATACCACTGTGTTACAACTGCCTTTATTATTCTGCATAATAACGTGCTGTATAGGTTTGTAGCTTGGGATCAATAGGCTATATCACATAGCCTAGGTGTGTAGTAGGCTATGCCTTATAGGTTTGTATGAGTGTTATGATATTTGCACAATAATGAAATTGCTTAACATATTTCTCAGAATGTATCCCCATTGCTAAGCTACACGTAACTGTATTTAACTCTTTCAATTTCTTTCACCAGTGTTTGTTACTTTTCTGCACACAGACTCTATACTTGTTATGTTTATACCTACATATTTAGTTTTGGGGTACTGTTTTAATTGGTAGTTTCAAAAAATTTAATTTTAAATTTCAATTATTCACTGCTGCAGTACAGAAAAGCAACTGACTTGTGTATAACCTTATATCTTGTGACTTTGCTATATTCTCACTAAGTTCAGAAGCTTGTAACTAATTCTTTGGGATTTTCTACTTAGAAAATTAGGTCATCTACAAATAAAGGGAGCTTTGTTTTTTCCTTTCTTATACATACACACTTTTCTTTTTCTTGTTGAAGTATTTAGGGCTTCCAGTACAACACTGTGCAGGCGTGGTCTAATTCTTATCTTAGGGGAAATGTATCCAGTTTCTCACGACTAAATATTGTCAGCACCCGGTAAAGTATTTGGACAGTGTCTCTAATGAACTTTCCTTGTTGTAAACATTTTACACATGTTGTTATCATTCATTAATGGGTGGCATTAAACACTCCCTATGTTAATTAACTGGGAGAGGATTTGTGGGAGCTTGCACCCGTTTTCCCCTAGACTTTACTCATGAACCTTTCTCTTTGAAGCTTGTAGTTGGTATCCTTTTATTGTAATCAATGATAGCCATGACTATGATCATATGTTGAGTCCCATGAGTTCCTTAGAGAATCATCAAACCTGGAGTGGAACTTGGAGACTCCCTCTGTTTCTATTTTCTAGGAGATTTTGGAGAACTAATATTGTTACTAACTTAAATGTTTGGTAGAATTTACCAGGTAAACCATCTAAGCCCAGTGTTTCCTTTTTGGAAGGTTATTAGTTATTAATTCAATTCCTTCAGCAGATATAGGAATATTCAGATTGTTAATTACTCCTTGTGTAAATTTTGGTAGTTTTTGTCTTTCAAAAAATTGGTTTATTTTATCCTTAATTTTGGAATTTTTTTCTGGATATATAATTGCAGTTTGATAGTTTATTTTCTTTCTTTAGTACTTTAATAATGTCATTCCCTTGTCTTCTCACTTAATCTAGTTTATGATAAGAAGTCAGCTGTAATTACTCTGTTTTTCTCTTTGTATGTCTTTCCCCCTGTCTGTCTATAAGATTTTCTTTTTATTTTTGTTTTCAGCATTGTGAATATAATACTTAATTTAAAAAAGTTATATGTCTTTGTGTTCTCTGAATTTTTCGATTCTGTGGCTCAATATTTGCCATCATTTTGGAAAATTATCAACCATTATTCTTCACATATTTCTGCCTGACTCTCTTTTTTCCCTCTGCAATTCCTACAAAGCATATTTTAGACTATTTGCTATTGTCCCACAGCTTCTGGATGTTCTATTCATTTTTCCTTCTACTCCTGCTCCTTTTTCCTCTTTTTCTCTTTGTGTTTCAGTTTGAATATTTTTTGTTTACCTGTCTTCAAGTTTACTGATTTTTGCACTTGGCTGTCGTGAATCTATTGATGAGGCCTAAGACATTCTTTATCCCTATTATTGTGTTTCTCATTGTGAGCATTTCTATTTAACTCATCCTGATGATTTCTGAATCTATTAAAATTGGCTGAAATTAACTCATTGAATTTTGCATGTTGTTCACTTTTTCCATTAGAACCATTAATTTATTTAAAAAAATAATAATTTTTGTTATTTTACATGTTTGATCAGATAGTTTCAATATTTGTGCCATACTTGTGTCAGGTCTGCTGATTGCCTTGTCTCTTTCCAGTGTGGGCATTTTTTCTTTTCTATTCTTATGCCTTGTAATTTTGTTGTTGTTCTTATTGAATGCCAGACAACTTGCATAAGACAGTAAAGACTGAGAGTACATAGTTTTTTTTTTTTTTTTTTTTTTTTGAGACAGAGTCTCAGTCCATCACCAGGCGCTAGCCTGGAGTGCAGTGGCGCGACCTCGGCTCACTGCAACCTTCGCCGCCCGGGTTCAAGCAATTCTCCTGCCTCAGCCTCCCAAGCAGCTGGGACTACAGGCGCGCACCACCATGCCCAGCTAATTTTTTTTTGTATTTTTAGTAGAGACGGGGTTTCACACCATGTTGGCCAGGATGGTCCCAATCTCTTGACCTCGTGATCCGCCCGCCTCAGCCTCCCAAAGTGCTGGGATTACAGGCGTGAGCCAAGTTTTTATCTCTGATAGTGGGAATGCCTTTCCTTCTGTTGGCCTTTAGTGTGGGGAACAGATTAATTCTAGGCTGAAATTGTATTGAATTTGAGGTTTGTTGTTGTTATGGTTACCATCATTGTACCACAGGTTTCAAGCAACTCTGATGATACTTTGTGGTAAGGTGGAAGCTAGTTTGCCAGAGGGTGTTTCTCAGTGTCTGTTGCAACTTCAGTTTTAGGTCTTTACATTTGCACTTGCCACACGGAGAGTCTGTTTCCATGCTCTTGCATCTCTCCCGGAAGTAATACACTGTAACTTGTTATTTAGTGTTTGTAGACTGGTTGTCTAGGGATAACGGAGTTATCTTTTGTTCTGATTTAGTCTCAGTCTTAGGCAAACACTGTGTCCCTGGGACTCAGGGATGTGACCTTCTCAGCATCCCTGCTTTTCTCCCTATAATGTATCTAAACTCAACAGATATTTCTGCCCCTGCCTCTCCCTCAGAAGTAGAGAAATTTTGCTCTTTCTTTGTCACACTGCAATGGGTTTTTATAGGTGTCCTAAGATGATGAATGTTTTCACCTTTTCTCCCACTAATTAAAGTTTTTGTTCTATATTGGAGATAGGGCAGAAGGATCCAGCTGAGAACCCTACAGCAATGACTTTTCTTCCCCTCTCCCAGACCTGTTCCATGATAGATCCTTTTTCAACACTCTCCCTAATTATTTTTGGGAGTATTCATTGAAAGATCTAGTGGAGAGAGTTACAAAAGAGTTCAAACTCCCCTTTCATCTTAAGCCTTCTATTTATCCACTTAGGCTACCATAAAATACCAAAAACTGAATGGCTTACAATGCAGGGAAATGTGTTTTTTCACAGTTCTAGAGGCTAGAAATCTAAGATCGAGATGTCAGCAGGATTGGATTCTGGCAAGTCCTCCTTTCCTGGCTTATCAACAAGTCACCTTCTCATGTGTCCTCACGTGGCCTGTCTACTGTGCATGTGCAGAGGGCAGGTGCTCAGTTGTCTTTCTCTGTGTTCTAAGGACATCAATTCCACAGAACCAGAGCCCTGCTCTACTGACATCTAACCCTGACTATCTCCCAAAGGCCCCATTTCCAAATATCATTACATTGTGAGGTAGGGGTTCTACAAATGAATCAGAAGGGACATGCAAATCAGTCCATAGTAGGCCCCCCGGAGCTTCACACCCTTTTGCTAGCCCATGTGTTGCTCCTTCAACTTCTTAATTATTCTAACTTAATTCTTATGACCACAGTTCTGCTGTTTCTATTCCAGTGAAACAGGTACTCATGCCCCATATCTCTCTGAAGATGCTTATCTCTGTTTATATTTTGGGGTAGTTGGTAGATGTGAACTCTCTGTTAGGTTTAAGAAAAGTTGTAATCTTTCAGTTTGCCTGGCTTTCTCAATTTCTTTCTCTCTTTCTTTTTTCCCTCTGTCTTTCTAGATGACGCCTACACTTTTCCCAGCTTTCTAGGTCTCCTAGTGGTCACCAACATATTTTACTTTTAGGAGTAAAAGTTCGGGTATTTTTGTTCCATTGGAATAGATTAATTTTGTGGTAAATAGTCTTATTTTGCAAATGGAACAGAATATATAGCTCCGGTCTCTGAATCAAATTAATCAAAATATAACCTACTTTCAAGGGAGTCCTAACTTAGGCCACTAATAGAGTTGTAGAAGAGCCAAAACTATTTCTCATTACACTGCCCCTGTGAGATGGACATACTCTAACCAGTGGTGTGAGTTTATTATGTGCCTAACGCTGTTCCTGTGTTGTCTTACTTAATCCTCATAGCAAACATTTGAAATAGCCAACAGGAAAATGAGGCTTAGAGTGACTAAGAAATGTGCCCAGGGTTGTACATCTAGCAAATAGCAAGGATAAGATATGAACCAAAGCAGCTTAACTTCAGAGTCTACGCACTTAATCACTGAACTCCTCTGTCTCCTGAGAAATGGAAGTAACCTTCAAATAATCATATGCTGGGGTGTGAAAAATGAAATCCATTATCTACTTTCTGAGTTACTTGGCCACACTTTTGGGAGGTGAATAAGGATTAGTTTTGTTGGTTTTACAAAGTCAGAAAAAGATGCCTCCCTGAGTTTTGAAATAATTCTTTGTTCATCTATGTACTGGCCCAGATAAAACAACTTTTATTGTTTTGGTGTATTTAAATAGGACATGTGTTGATCTAAAACATGACTTAGATTCAGTCCTTAGATCTGAGCTAGTGAGCCATTTCACTGTATCGTAAATGGCTTTTTCATAATTAATTGGTAATGAGATCCTCCATTGCGTAGAAAATATTCAGAATAAAACTTCAAAATTTTAATGAGTAAAAGTGACCATCATTTGACCTCTTTTCATAGACACATAATTGAACAATAAGTAGTTATCCTAAAATAATCATGGATTCCAATGAGCATGTGGTTGAAATGATAATAACTGTATTACACTGATTGATTAAGGTTGAGAAGTTATTAGTGTGGGGTGAAGGGTCACAAATTTACGTTGTCCTTAGTTTAATTTGAATTCTGTCAATAAAAGTGGAAATAATTGTGGTACTCATATTTTATAAAAAATTATTCTCTTTTCTAATTAACGTCTTTGTCATTCTATAAGCAATTAATCAAAAAATAAATTATTGCCTACAACCATTATAAAAAAACATGTCCTATAACATTTTCCAGTTTTTTTTCCTGGTAAGTCTATTGACATAAACTACCAGCAACTAAATGTAAAGAAATTTAAGGCAGAGGATTTTTTTTTTACATAATTACTCATTCAAACTTGATTTTTTAAAAGTTGGAAAGAAATTATTTATTCATTACTTATATGGAATGTTCTAGATATGTTACATATTTTACTTTGCTATAATAAAATTTTGTAAGACACATATTTATTCCTGTTTCATAGATAAGGAAACTAAATCTCATAAGAGGTAACAAAACTTAGCCAAATTCATGTAGATTCTAAAAGAGGTAGTGAACATAGTTTTATCTGCTTTGTTTCATGTTCATTGACTAGCAAAATCACAGTGTAGCCAAAATATATTCCAAAATAACTTTTCAAAATTATCAGCCTAATTTTTAAAAACCTGGTAATTTCTTCAAGGTTCCTAATAAATATGTCATCTGATGGTTATTGTGTGGAGCCCAATAGGGTACAAAAATTTTCAGTAAACATATGAGTTAATACTTTTTCAAATGTCTCGAGTAATAGGGTGGGTGCTCTGTTATCCCTTGCTCTCTCTTGGCAAAATTATTAGCTGTGTAAACGTGTGACATTTATGACTGCAGGTGTTAATAAGGATTCTTTAGCGATTCCAACCATAATTAGCAGTAATTACCCAGCAAAATACTACCAAACAAAAATAAGAACAAAAAAAATAGGAGAAAAATTAGTAAAAATACAAATAGAAATAGAGCTAGGTAGATTTACTTTCAAATTCTGGCTCCAACACTTACCCCAGCCATGTGACTTTGAGCAACCAGCTTAACCTCTGAGCTCACTTTTTTAAGTTGTCAAAAGGAGATAATAATGTCTGCCTTACATGGTTATTGGAACATTCAGTTATGTAAAGATTTCCAGGACAGCTCCAGCACCAAATAAAGATTCAATAGCTGTTAGTTTCTTGCTTTCTTTATTTTTTTTCTCTTGTGTTAATGTGTAATAATCAGGACCACTCCTAAATTGTCCTGAAAAGTGGCCACTGGCATGGGATTATATTTTAAATCATTTTGCCAAAAATAAACCTGAAGGAGATGCCATTTGATGTGGTAATAGTTGAAGCACTGATGGTGTCTTACTTTATACTAAAGTGGAAATGTAGAAATCCCTTAGGATGATGACTCTTCATGATGTTCAGGAAGCGTTATTCTTCACAGGAGGGGAGAATTGTTTTATATTCTTCCTTTATAATGTGTCTCTTTACACCTTTCAAACATATACATTTCATTACACACTTCTATTAAAGCATCTCATTATAACTTTCAAATATGTACATCTCATTACATTTCCTTTAAGCATCTTTACATATTCTCCATTTGTGGATTTCATTAAAGCTTTTCCCTTGTATATCTCATTACTAAACTACTTTCATGTATGTTATTATAGCCTGTATTTTTCATTACATTACTTAAACATGCACATCTCATTACACCTTTCTATTTATGCATCTCATTACACTCCTCAAAAATGTGTATCGTATTACATCTTCTCCTTTGCATATCTTTACATTTGTCCAATTATGCATCTCATTATGCCATTTCATTTATGCATTTTATTATATCCTTCCTTTAATCCATGCCATTACACTTCTTAAACCCAAGTATCTAAGTAAACCTCTCCTGTACACTTCACCGACATTACCTTCATTTTTCCATGTGTCACTTTTCTGGCACCCTTTAAAGATATAAATCTTGGTCTGAGGGACTGAATTGCTCTTTTCAAATATACATATCTTATCACATATTTATTACATTTTAGAAAATATCCCTTTTATACTTTATTTTTTCCTTTTCTATTAAAACCTTTCAAGAATAAGTGACTCACGCTGTCTTTAATAATGTCAAGTAAAAAGTATCATCATACCCTTCAAATGACAACATATCCTTTATTAGAGACACTTGCATCCATCGTTTTAAGCTTTCTAGTATTCTTTTCAAATATGTGCATCTCATTGCTATCTCTTGGATACGCACTTTTATTTACCCTTGATCAGTTACATTTATTTTTCTACCTTAAATCGTCTCTGTCTTAGACGGTTGGGGTTATAGTATCTGATCGTTATCTTCAGCCATAAATGAGATTTTTCCTGTTGTTTGTTCTTCTCTAGGTTATTACTTTTCCTCTATACAAATATCCACTCTCCCTGAGGCAATAGATGCCTTTGGAATAAATTAAGGAGTCAAATATAGCCAAACGGTCTGTGAGTTACTTTACATAAATTCTATTTTATTGTGAGAGCATTTTTGTAGTGGTGCTATTCCAAAGCATCAAATTGTTTCAACTTCAATATTCACTATGCTATAATTGTGTGATTTTTGTGAGTAATAATGAAATTGTGTTAGGACATTTATTGTATGGACATTATAATCAAGATTCTACCAACAACAAATCCATTAAATCTGAGTAACATATCCAAAATTCTGTAAATTTGAGTGTAAATTGGGACACCTGCGAAGTATAGTGACTTGAGAACATTTATAGGATATTGACCCATCCAGCCCAGATATACTCCTATCATCAAAAGAATAGTGAGTTAGATCAAGTAGATTTGAATTTAAGTCATACTCCCTTCTAGTATGTGAAAATTGGGCAAAGCTTCTTAATTTCTTTGAGTAGTTTTCCCATGGCATGAAGACAACTCATATATGTATCACCCGTTAATATAGTTGAAAATATATATGTATCTGTCTCCTATGAAACAGAGATAATTTTTGATAAACACTTTTTAAGGTGATTTGTGCCATTTTTGAATTTTTTATATAGTCATCTTCTATCTATGATAATTTCTGAGCTCTTGCTATGTTCCAGGTACTGTTCCAGTTGCTGGCAATATAGCAATGAGCAGACAAGATCCAGATTCTAATAGAAATCTATTTTTTTTTTATCGGGGGAGGTGTAGATAATTAATCAGGATATAAAAAGAATGAACAAAATTTCAGATAGTGAGAAATGTAACAAAGCTGAGGAGCTTTATTTTGGTATATTGAGACATATAGGTGCTTAATATTTGATGCTTTTGAATAGCACCACTACAAACAACAAAAGTAGCTGTTTTTTCCCAGGCTGGAAGGGACAAGGGGAGGGGATTGATGTCACAAGAACTAGAAGAAAGCTGGACACTGAGAAGACGGGCTTCCGGATAGGAGCTGTGGTTCTAAAAGGATGATACCTTTGACAGAACTATAGAGCTAAAGAAGAGAAAAGAAAGGGAAAAATAGTCCCATATTCTTCCTGCCCCTTCTCTGCTCTCTTCCTGGCACTTCCCATTGTCTGAGCCCAATAGGATAGAAAGAACCATAGTGATACACGCTATAGACCACTCCACTTCAAGACCCTAAACAGAATACATAAATAGTCTAAACGGGAAGATAACTCACAAAAGAATGACCAGTGTGTCTTCCACTTCCACGCTATGTGATTTTGCCATACCTACCTTACTATATTACTTTTATTCAGGTTACTCTGAATTATTTTGTTCATAACATAAATTACTCTGTAAAGAATATTATTATTTTGTGAATTTTAAAATCTCCACTTCCTAATGGGATGTAGTAAGTTCCCTGAGCTGGGAACATGTGTGGTCTTTTTCTTTCCTATATCCATATATATGATTCTAAGTAGCTATGTTACAGAAACAAATTACAGTTAAGAATGCAAACCAGAAACCACCATGCTAAAAGAGGTAATCAGATTCTGAGAAAACTTCTGAGGTTGAAAACTGAAATCAGGATAAGAGAGGAAAAAGAAAAAAGACTAAGAATGTGATGCTATCCACTTGTAGTCAGAGAGATAATAATGACGGATTGCCAGATAGAGAATTACAGACCTGTATGACAAAGAAAAGCAGCAATAGCTAAAACGCATTGAACAGTTGTATTTTAATAGTTGTTTGGATCCAAATTTACATTCAAATTTGCAGAATACTGTGTGTATTACTTAGATTAAAATGGCTTATATGTTGCTAGAATCTTAGCCACACGGTCTGACTATGTTTTTTAGGGCTGCTGTAAAAATTACTACAATGTCTGGATGCTTTAAAACAACACAGATTTCTTGTCCTATAGTTCTGGAGGGTGGAAGTCTGAAATTGAGTTTTCAGCAAGGTAATGCACATTCTAAAGGTTCTATGGGAAAATCAACCCCTGCTTGCCTCCTCCCAGCTTCTGGTGACTCCCAAGAGTCCTTGGCACTCGGCCTGTAGCTGCATCCCTCCAATCTCTACCTCTGTCTTTACGTGGTTTTCTTTCTTATGTGTGTCTTTGTGTCCTTTCTTCTTACAAGGATCCCAGCCATTGAGTTTGGGACCCAATCTAGGTCAGTACAACTCCATCTTTACCTAAATAATTATATCAGCAAATATCCTATTTCTAAGTAAGATCATATTTAGAGGTTCTGGGTGGATCTGAATCTTGGAGAGATTATTCCACCAACCACATAATCCATGTAATAAACACACCAAGATAGTTAACCACCAAAAGATTTTCTTATGGAAAAATGTATTTATTCTTAAAATCCCAATTGAAGACATTATTTATGTTATATGATTTAAATTAATGAGCTCAACTGACATTGCTGCTCCCCTGTTCTCTCTAGATCCACTGCATGAGTTCCCTGACAAGAAAGGTTACATCAGTGGGACAGCAGGAGTTGTTGTTCCTGCCAAAACCAAAGAGCATACCCTGACCTACCTGGCCCTGTAATATCTTCCCTAACCTACTCTCCAGTACCTCTTCATTCTTCTCCCTTCCAAATTGTGTCTCAGCCACTTGGCCTATTTTTTCCCATTTATTTAATAAACCCAGATTGTTCCCCTCTTCTGATTCTTGGCACTCTGCTGGGAAGTACTTTCTCCACATTTCACCATGGCTGATTCTTTCTCCTTGTTCCAGATTCATCTCAGTGGCCACCATATTAAGGGGATATCCCAGGAGAGCCTACTTAACTAATAGGTCTCCCAACACTGTATTCTCACAATCTCTATCACAACATTTCCTTGTTTCTCTCTCTCTCTCTCTCCTTTTTTTCATCACTTACAACTTACTTGACACTTACATGTTACCTGCCTCCCTCACTACTTGGGCTCTCCAAGGTCATCAGTCTTGTTTCCCATCTTTACATGCTTATCACAGAGTTCCCATTACCAAGAATACTTCATGGTACTTAGTGATAAATAAGAATTGAATGAATGAGTGAAGTGGGTAATGATTTTCCTAAAATTTATTATTTGTCAACTTGCTTAAAAAAAATAAAAAAGATTCTGTGACCATCATTTAGATAGGGAAACAAGATAGTATTTTTTTTTTTCTTTAAAAAAGATAAAGAGTATCTGCTGATACAAGTAGGGGTCATATTTGGAATGCCTTTTTATTATCAAGGAAGTATTAAACACCAAATTCTCAAGGGGATAGGTATATTAGAGACAGCACCTGATACAGTTTTAGTTTTACTGTAATTACATAAAAGTGATTTAGCTTGAAATATTTCCGTTATTGTTCTATGCTATGAGCAATGTTCCCAAAATTTCTGGACTACTTAGGATGTTGTAATAGTTACTACTCATATTTAAAAATAATACCTTTATGTCAGACATTTACTCAGTAAAAAACATGCATAAAAACTCTGACTAAATGCCTTTGTCTTAGCATAGGCACAATCACGTGTTTAAGAGGTAACGTAGTGCTTTTCTTCAGTAACTAATATTTTATTAATTGCTGGATAATAAAACAAAATAAACTGAAAATATAAATTATAATAAGGAAACTACAAATCATAAGTTTTCCCTTTTTAAAAAAATTATACTACAAATCATATAATATCAAACACATCTAAACTTAGCCTAGAAAAATCACTTTACTCTTTCAATAATCACTTGAAGGCATTTCACTACACTATGTTTGAAATACTGAAAATAAGTTGAGTATTATCTAATTTCTTAAGTTCTATACACAGGTTAAAAATGCTTTTAAAATTCCCCCAAATTTTGTTTCCTTTAATAATAGTAATATAAATAACAAGATATTTCTAATCTTCAAAATATGAAAGAAAACTTTTCCACAATGGACAAATGAATTGAGAGTTATGAATGAATTCGTATACTTGGAAACTTATGTGAATTATGAGGTTTAGAAATGTACAAAGATACTTTAAAAGATAGCATGTAGAAAAGATCTATACAGTATCTATAAAACACCATCTAACACATACTCAGGACACGCTCACTAAGATTTAAGAGAAACTTGTAGACTCAAAACAGAGATTTATAGTAATTTGATTTCTGTAAGGCATTTAGCTAGAGAAACAACTTGTGGCATAAATATCAACTATTGTATACCCTTTTTCATATTACAAGGACCTTGATTTGGTTCCTTAGGACATGCCATTACATTTACAAATGCCACCTCCAGACTAAACCAGCCTTTCTTACATGCAAGCCACAAACAGGATATGAATTTGTTCTAAGCCCAGTTGTCATTTGTATTTGTACCTGCATATTTGTGAGTTCTTATCTGCTCCAGAAATATATGAATACACACATATACACACACGTTGTCACAATTCAGGTAAAGGCATTCAGAACATTTTAATATGACTAAAATATTAAAATAATTTAAAATTAGCAAAATTTGAGTAGAGAGTGAGAGGAGAGAGTGCAGTAGCATTTATTGAGCAGTTACTGTGTTTGGCACAGTGCCGTGTACTATGTGGCAGAAAGAGTAATACAGTTATTAGCTTTATTTCACAGATTGGGAATCAGAAGCTTAAATACCTAAATTCACAGAGCTAATAAACAGAAAAACTAGGTTTTAAACAAAAGCATTCTTTGAGCCAGAACATGGGTTTCTAACCTTACTGTATCCTGGATATTATCAGCTTACTCTCAATTTTATGAATCCCTAAAATAACATTATCATCTAAAACTATCTAATAGAAACATTATTTTGTGGTTATATACTGTTTTCCTAGGCTTTTTCCTTTTACAATTCAAATAATTCTTAAAAGATTTAATGCGTTTAAGTCTTCTATTTATTTGTAAGCTCACCTACTCATGGGACCAGAGACCTGTCACATTTACTCTTTAATTCCCCAAATCTAACCTAGCACCTAGCCCAAAGTATGAGCATCCACTGAATGGATAATGCATGCCAAGGTCTTAAACAGCTGAATGAAGATGCTAGGCAAATGTGAGTGTGTGTCTATACGTGTGAGAATGTGTATGGAAAACAGTGAATTCTGATATTAAGACTATATAAGAAAATGGAAGAAAGGTCTCTATCAGCATAAGAGCATAAGAAAATGCTCTTATGCTGATGAATTTCTTTAATCCAAAAGTAAATGGAGGCATCACAACTATAAAATAACTCCTGCTCCAAAACAGCATATTACTATAAATTAACAGTTGAATGTATGAATTTGTTAGCTTTGTAGCTACAGGCAAGTAAATACATTCATTACCAAGATGGTTTAAAAATAGTGTCTAAAGCATTTAGAATAAATTAGAAATACTACCAAGTTCATTTGAAAAAGTGTCCATTCAAAAAGCAATTTTTTATTTTATTTTATTTTTTTATTATTATTTTTTTTTGAGACGGAGTTTCGCTCTTGTTACCCAGGCTGGAGTGCAATGGCGCGATCTCGGCTCACCGCAACCTCCGCCTCCTGGGTTCAAGCAATTCTCCTGCCTCAGCCTCCCGAGTAGCTGGGACTACAGGCACATGCCACCATGCCCAGCTAATTTTTGTATTTTTAGTAGAGACGGGGTTTCACCATGTTGA
>PVKV010008380.1:0-14715 GCA_004027835.1 Alouatta palliata | reverse complement strand
ACGTGAGCCACCGCGCCCGGCCAAAAAGCAATTTATAGTTAGCAAGTTTTTTCCCTATGAGTTATTTATTATTTGAACAAACATCTGAGATACATCAGAGAACATAGGATACTAAGATCTTGTCCTCTCATGGTTTACAGTCTCATAAGGATATGACACAGATAATGGACATAATAAGTTAACTATATAATCTATTGGAATGTAATTTGTAACATAAAGAAAGAAAACTGAGTAGGATAAGAGGTTTGGAAGCATAGAGGTCAGAGCATAATTTAGATAGAATGAATAGTTAAGGCTCATGAAAAAGGCGAGCTTTCCACAAAGGCTTTAAAAGAAGACGAGGGAGTTAGTAAAGTGGATATCTGGGTAGCTACTTTAAACTCTTATTTTAAGAATAGCAAATTTCTAGATCAAAGAGACTGTGACAGATGGGCATCTGGCCTAGTCAGTGAACAGCAATAGTGTGACCAGCTCTTCCAGTTTGCCCAGAACCGCCTAGGTTTAGCACTGAATCCCATGTGTTGGGAAACCCCTCAGAACAATAGGAATGTATTGTCTTACAGTTCTGAAGGCTCAATGTTTGAAATCAAAATCTTGGCAGAACAGTGTTCCTTCTGAAAGCTATAGTGGAAAGATCCTTCCTTGCCTTTCCAGATCCTTATCAGCAATTTTTGGTTGTAGTATAACAATACACTACTTGATTTAAATGAAACATTTATTCCAAAGATATTCAGTTGTTATGTTCCCAGGTATGAAGATAGATTAATATAATGATTCCAAAATATGTTCTTTCATCTCCTAAGATATTTTCATTTATTCCATTTGGTGTTATAAAATCCCCAGGAAGAAACAAATATTTAAATGCTTTTTAAATCCCTATAATACCTTTAGAAAAGGGAATACTATTAGACAGTGAAAGATAGACAATCTCGAACCATTTAAGAAACACTGATTTAGAACTAAAAATGAACATTTTAGCTGGAAGATAAAATCTTTGGGATAAAGTTCACAATTGCCTTCAAAATCTGAAAGCATAACTATTGAAATTCACTGTATCAAAGACTGTCATAGGAGCCAGCACTGTCAGCAGTGGTGGCTGACACCACTAATGGATGGCTCCTTAGAGTTCTGGCACACTCTCTTTGGCGTAGACTGGCATCATAGTGGATTAGCTCTTCAGTTTCTTTCCAGCTCCTTTTCTCTTCCACATACACAATCTGACTGTGTCAACTTTATTTCTATCAAGCCGGAGAAAATAAGCTGAGGTAGAGGAAGAGGGAAAATTGACAGGGAATATATTCCTGACCAGCATTTGTGATATGTTCTCTAACAGATAGGAAAACATGTCAAAAGATGACCAGAATTTGTAATCTCTCTAGGCACAAATCCCATCTTGACATGGAGTAAGTTAAAATGAATTTTAACCTTCAGAAAGTTAAACTTGGATCTAGGGGTTGAATGTCTGCTAGTTCAGTTTGATGGTCTTTCTAACAAAGATCTAGGATTTTCCCTATATACTATGTACTTTTTTGCAAATTATTGCAGATGGATAAAATATAAAATGAATTCACTCTGGAAACATCTGAGATGTTCTAATATAGTTTTCTCATTCTATGGACATTTGGGGCCATATAAATCATTGTTCTGAGAGGCCGTCCTGTAGCACCTCAGAACCATGACAACAAAAGTATCTCCAAACATTACCAAATATCCTCTGGAAAGAGAAATTGTGCAGTATAGAATCACTCATATGACAGAAAGATAAACTTTTTTTGTTGTTGTTTGCTTTATCTTTCTGTTGTAATCAAGCCAAGTTAGTAACTGCCATTTTACACACATAACCTCCTCTATCTCTCTATGCTTTGTACTGATTGACTTTTATATGTCCTTTTCAAAACTATGCAAAAATTAAGAATCTAGTGAGAATTAGTATTTCAGGCTTCCACATAACTATAATGCCCTATTAGCTGGATCCTTCATACTTAGTGCAATGATAACTACTGTTTATAATAAACTCAAAGCCTCATGAATTTCTCAAGTGCCTTTTGAATAGCCAAAGAGAGTTAGATTCCATTAAGTGTGGTTTTTAAGAGTATTTTAATCTATTCAAATTCTTTAAAAATTGGTATTGTATACATATGATAACTTTTTCCATTCTTTGACCACAAGTGAACACAGAGGAAATACTATTAAATCCCTTTGGCGTGACTGAATCATTTAAAGACATTAAGATGTCAGCTCAGGTTAGGCTGGAATTGGTACTTATTTCCCTTTTTTAGAAAGGTATTTACTAACAATTTATTGAAGTATTTATTTTATAGCCTCGTATATTTGATTGAAAAAATAGAATGTTAACTCATTTACAAGTGATAGTATTTTTTAAAATTTTGAAATCAACTTTTATTTTAAATTCCAGGGTACATATGCAGGCTGTGCAGGTTTCTTACTTAGGTAAACGTGTGCCATGGTGGTTTGCTGCACAGATTAACCATCACCCAAGTATTAAACCCAGCACCCTTTAGCTGTTCTTCTTGATTTTCTCCCTCCCCCACCCTCCTGATAGGACCCAGTGTGTGTTTTTCCCTGCAATGCGTCCATGTGTTCTCATTGCTTAGCTCTCACTTATAAGTGAGAACATGTAGTATTTGGTTTTCTGTTCCTGCGTTAGTTTGCTGAGGATAACAGCTTTCACCTCTATTCATGTCCCTGCAAAGAACATGATCTCATTCCTTTTTTATGGCTGCATAGTATTCCATGGTTTGTATGTACCACAATTTCTTTATCCAGTATATTGTTGATGGGCATTTGGGTTGATTCCCTGTCTTTGCTATTGTGAGTAGTTCTGCAATGAATATACATATGCATGTATCTTTATAATAGAACAATTTATATTCCTTGGGATGTATACCCAGTAATGGGATTTCTGGATCAAATGGTCTTTCTGCCTCTAGCTCTTTGAGGAATCTCCACACTGTCTTCCACAATGGTTAAACTAATTTACATTCCCAGTAAAAGTGTGGAAGCGTTCATTTTTCTCAGCAACCTCACCAGCATCTGCTGTTTCCTGACTTTTTAATAATTGCCATTCTGAGTGGCACGAGATGGTTTCTCACTGTGGTTTTGAATTGCATTTCTCTAATGATCGATAATGGTGAGCTGTTTTTTCATGTTTGTTGGCTGCATGAATGTCACCTTTTGTGAAGTGTGTCCATGTCCCTTGTCCACTTTTTAACGGGGTTGTTTGTATTTATTTTGCAAATTGTTAATTCCTTGCAGACTCTGGATATTAGACCTTTGCCAGATGGATACACTGCAAACATTTTCTCCCATTTTGTAGGTTGTCTGTTCACTCTGATGATAGTTTTTTTTTGCTGTACAGAAGCTCTTTAGTTTAATTAGATTTTTTTTGCCCATATTCTGAATGGTATTGCCTAGATTTTCTTCTGAGGTTTATTTACTTTTGGGTTTTACACTTAAGTCTTTAATCCATCTTGAGTTAGTTTTTGTACATGGTATAAAGGAGTCCAGTTTTAATTTTCTGCATATGGCTAGCCATTTCTCCCAGAACAATTTATTAAATACAGAATCCTTTCACCATTGCTTGTTTTGTCTGGTTTGTCAAAGATCAGATGATTGTAGATGAATGTTCTTATATCTGAGTTCTGTATTCTGTTGCATTGGTCTATATGTCTGTTCTTGTACCAGTACCATGCTATTTTGATTACTGTAGCCTTGTAGTATAGTTTGAAGTCAGGTAGCATGATGCCTCCAGCTTTGTTCTTTTTGCTTAGCATTGTTTTGGCTATATGGGCTCTTTTTTGGTTCCATCTGAATTTTAAAATAGCTTTTTCTAATTCAGTGAAGAATGTTAATGGTAATTTAATAGAAGTAGCATTGAATCTACAAATTACTTTGTACAGTATGACCATTTTTGTGATATTGATTCTTCCTATCCATGAGCATGAAATGTTTTTCCATCTTGTTTGTGTCCTCTCTGATTTCCTTGAGCAGTGGTTTGTAGTTCTTGAAAAGGTCCTTCACTTCCCTGTTCACTGTATTCCTACATATTTTATTCTCTTTGTAGCAATTGTGAATGGGAGTTCATTCATGATTTGACTCTCTTCTTGCCTATTGGTAGGAATGCTAGTGATTTTTGCCATCGATTTTGTATCCTGAGACTTTGCTGAAGTTGCTTATCAGCTTAAGAAGCTTTGGGGCTGAAATGGGGTTTTCTATATACAGGATCATGTCATTTGCAAAAAAAGATAATTTTATTTCCTCTCTTCCTATTTGAATATTCTTTGTTTCTTTCTCTTGCCTGATTGTCCCGACCAGAACTTGTGATAGTACAATAGTATGTTGAATAGGAGTGGTAAGAGAAGGCATCTTTGTCTTGTGCTGGTTTTCAAGGGGAGTGCTTCCAGCTTTCACCCATTCAGTATGTTATTGTGGGTTTGTCATATATGGCTTTTTGATGTGCTGCTGGATTTGGTTTGCCAGTATTTTGTTGAGGATTTTTGCATTTATGTTCATCAGGGATATTTGCCTGAAGTTTTCTTTTTTTGTTGTATCTCTACAGGGTTATGGTATCAGAATGATTCTGGACTCATATGCTCAGTTAGAGAGGAGTCCCTCCTTTTTAATTATTTGGAATAGTTTCGGTAAAAATCGTTCTAGTTAACTGTTGTACCTTTGGTAGAATTCAGCTGAAAACCTTACAGGCCTGGGCATTTTTGGTTGGTAGGCAATTTATTACTGCCTCAATTTCAGAACTCGTTTTTGGTTATTTCATGATTTACTTTCTTCCTGGTTCAGCCTTGGGAGGAGGTAGGGATCCAGGAATTTCTGCATTTCTTCTAGATTTTCTATTTCATATGCATAGAGATGTTTATAGTATTCTCTGATGGTTGTTTGTATTTCTGTGAGGTCATTGGTGATATCCCCCCTTATCATTTCTGACTGTGTTTATTTAAATCTTCTTTTATTCTTTATTAGTCTAGCTAGTGGTTTATCTGTTTTATTTTTTCAAAAAGCCAGCTCCTGGATTTGATGATTTTTTTGAACAGTTTTTTGTGTGTCTATCTCCTTCAGTTCCACTCTTGATTATTTTTTGTCTTCTGCTCCCTTTTGGATTTGTTTGCTCTTGGTTCTCTAGTTCTTTCAGTTGTGATGTTAGGTCATTCATTTGAGATCTTTCTAGTTTTTTTATGTGAGCATTTAGTGCTAAATATTTCCCTCTTAACACTGCTTCATTTACATCCCTAAGATTCTTGCATTGTCTCTTTGTTCTCATTAGTTTTAAATTCTTGATTTCTGTCTTAATTTCATTATTGACTCAGAAGTCATTCCAGAGCAGATTGTTTAACTTCCATGTAGTTGTGTGGTTTTAGTGAGTTTTTTATTCTTGAGTTTTAATTTGATTGTGCTATGATCTGAGAGAAAATTTGTTAGAATTTCAGTTTTTTGCATTTGCTGAGGAGCATTTTACTTCCTATGTGATCAATTTAGAGTAACTGCCAAGTGGCGATGAGAAGAATGTATATTCTGTTATTTTGGGGTGGAGAGATCTGTAGATATCTATCAGGTCCACTTGATCCAGAGCTGAGTTCAAGTACTGTATTTTTTGTTAATTTTCTGTCTCAATGGTCTATCTAATATGGTCAGTGAGGTGTTAAAATATCTCACTATTGTTGTCTGGGAGTCTAAATCTCTTTATAGGTCTCTAAGAATTTGCTTTATGAATCTAGGTGCTCCTGTATCGGGTGCATATGTGCATATAAATTTAGGATACTTAGCTCTTCTTGATCTGTTGAACCCTATACCATTTTATAATGCCCTTCTTGGTCTTTTTTTTATCTTTGTCAGTTTAAAGTCTATTTTGTCAAAAACTAGGATTGCAACCCCTATTTCTTGTTCTGTTTTCCATTTGCTTCATAAATTTTCTCCCATCCCTTTATTTTGAGCCTATGTGTGTTTTTGCATGTGAGATGTTTCTCTTGAAGACAACATACCAATGGGTTTTGACTCTTTATCCAGATTGCCATTCTGTGTCTTTTAATTGGGGCATTTCTTTTTCTTTCTTTTTTTTTGAGACAGAGTCTTGCTCTGTTGCCAGGCTGGACACTACAACCTCTGCCTCCTGGGTTCAAGCAATTCTCCTGCCTCAGCCTCCTTAGTAGATGGGATTACAGGCATGAGCCACCACAACCAACTAATTTTTGTATTTTTAGTAGCAACAGGATTTCACCATGTTGGCCAGGATGGTCTCAATCTCCTGACCTCCTGATATGCCTGCCTCGGCCTCCCAAGAGGCATTTATTTCATTTACACTTAAGGTTAGTATTGTTATGTGTGAATTCGATCTGTCATCATGATGTTAGCTAGTCGTTTTGCCAACTTGTTTATGTAGTTGCTTCATAGTGTGGCTGGTCTGTACTTCAGTGTGTTTTTTTAGTGGCTGCTAATGGTCTTCCCTTTTCATATTTAGTGCTTCCTTTAGGAGCTCTTTCAAGGCAGGCCTGGTAGTGACAAATTCCCTCAGTATTTGCTTGTCTAAAAAGGATCTTGTTTCTCCTTTGCTTATGAAGCTTACTTTGGTGGTATCTGAAATTCTGGGTTGAAAATTCTTTGCTTTAAGAATGTTGAATATTGCCCCCCAAATCTATTCTGGATTGTAGGGTTTCCACTCAGAGGTTCACAGTTCGCCTATTGGCCTCCTTTTGCAGGTGACCTGGCTTTTCTCTCTGGCTGTCCTTAACAGTTTCTCTTTTGACACTGGAGAATCTGATGATTGTGTCTTTGGGTTGATTTTTTTTCCTGGAGTACCTTACTGTGTTCTCAAGATTTCCTGAATTTGAATGTTGGCTTGTCTTGCTGGTTGGGGAAGTTCTCCAGGATGATACACTGAAGTATGTTTTCCAACTTGATTCCATTCTCCCTATTTCAGGTACTCCACTCAGTCATAGGTTCAGTCTTTTTATATAATCCCTAATTTCTTGGAAGTTTTGTTCATTCCTTTTCATTCTTTTTTCTCTAATCTTGCCTGCCTGTCTTGTTTTAGAAAGACAGTCTTCAGGCCATGAGATTCATTCCTCTGCTTGGTCTATTTGGCTACTGATACTTGTGATTACATTGTGACGTTCTTGTGTTGTCTTTTTTGAGCTCCATCATTTATGTTCCTCTCTAAATTGGATATTCTGCTTATCAGCTCTTGTAATGTTTTATCATAATTCTTTGCTTCTTTGCATTGGGTTAGAATATGCTCCTTTAGCTCAGTGAAATTTGTTACTATCCACCTTCTGAAGCCTACTTCTGTCAATCATTCATCTTAGCTTCAGCCCAATTTTGTGCCCCCACTGGAGAGGTATTGCAATTATTTGAAGGAAAAGAGGCATTCTGGCTTTTTGAGTTTGCGACATCTTTGCATTGATTCTTTCTCATCTTTGTGTGCTTATCTACCTGTGATCTTTGGAGGCTGATGACCTTTGAATGGGGTTTTTGTCGGGTATTTTTTGTAGTTGTTGTTGTTTTCTGTTTTGTTTTGTTTTTTTCTTTTTTAACAATCAGACCACTCTTTCATAGGGCTGCTGTGGTTTGCCGGGGGGATCCACGCCAGACTCTAGTTTCTTTGGACTATCCTACACCAGGAGGTATCCCCAGTGAAGGCTGCAAAACAGCAAATAGGGCAGCCTTTTTGTAGCCTTCACTGGGGATACCTCCTGGTGTGGGAGGGTCTGATGCTGGCAGGAACACTCCTGTAGGAGGTGTCAGGACATCCCTGTTGGGGAGGTCTCACCCAGTTAAGAGGAATGGGATCAGGGTCCCACTTAAAGAAGCTCTCAGGTTGCCCCTTGGCAGAGCAGTGGGCTGCATGGGGGGCATCCTCCCACGTCCAGACTGCCTGGACTTTCCAGAGCCAGCAGATGGGAAAGGCTATAAGTTGAACCACAGATACAACAGTCATTCCTCCCTGAGATAGCTTTATCCCAGAGAGAGATCAGAGTTCTGTTCATAAAACTCTGGCTAAAATAGCTAAAATTCCCACATAGAGGTCCTGCTGGTGAGGAGGGATGGTTCATTGGGGCCCCACTTAAAGAAGCAGTCTAGCTGTGATCTGCCATAGCGTCTGTGCTGCACTGTGGGAAATCCCTCCCAGTCCAGACTGCGTAGACTTCCCAGACCCAGCAGGCCAAAACAACCTGCTCCAGCCACAGGAATGGTGGCCTCCCCTCACCCCATGAACTCAGTCATCTCAGGCAGTCTCCAGCTTGCTGTTGCTGGCCATCAGCTGGGGTTTCAAGCCAGTGGGTCTTCATTCGTGAGGTGCCGTGGTAGGGAGGCCCCCAGAATGTTGCCGTTTGGCTCCCTGGTTCCTGCCCTCTCCCCAGAACACTAAACAGAGGAACTCCTGTCTCACCAGAATTTCTGGGGCTGAAGTATGCAAAAACCCTTGGGTCGCCTGTGCTTGTCCAAAAGACCACGGAGAGACCTCATGGCTCTGTGCTTCTAACCCAAAACCCTGGTGGCATGAGCTCATGAAGAGATCTCCTGCCCCATGTGTTGCAATGATCAGTGGGATGAGAATAGTTTCCCCAGCAGAGTCAACCAAACACTCACTGCCTCCCTTGGCTGGGGCTGGGGGTTGTCCTGGTTCTGTTACATTCATAGGTGAGCCATTGCCCCACCATGCTTTTCCTCACTCTCCATGGGTCACATCAACCGCATAGTCAGTTCCAGTGTGAAAACCTGGAGACCTCAGCTGAAGGTATAGAATTCACTCATTGTTTTCTTTCTTCTCTGTCATACTTTTCATTTTATATTTTACATATCACACTATAGAAGACCGTTTCAGATTATGTAGTGAGCAACACGAAGCTATGCTGCATCACTGTAAATGGGACTTGGAGCTTTATGTACTAGACTGGAGTTTGTAGGCTCTCTCAGTTCCATAATGGAGCTCTCAGAAATTTCAAAGAAACTAAAGCAGTTTTTGGCTGCTACTTATCAAATAATGAGTTATCATTTCAAATGCTTGCTACATCCTCAATTATACCATTTACTCATTGAGCAAGGAATGTACTGGGGGGAGAAAAGCAAATTTACAACCAAAAAATATCAATAGTGTTCAGGACAAATGAAAAGTAAATACTAAATAGTGGACATCTTTTTTTTTTTTATAAATGTAAATAACTGCTATTAGGAAGATAAGTTCTACATCAGATTTATGGGTCTTTTCTGATGGGAATTGTATGGCTGTTTCATTCTTTGAGTCTGTTTCTAAAATATATATCTAATAAGATAGAAATGGAGAAATAGGAATTGGGAATGCTATTTTAGATAGAATGGTAAGGTGGAAACCTAGCATGTGACTTTTCTGAAGAATCTTGAAGAAATGAGTGATCCATCCAAGGGAAATTCTGAAGATCCAAAGATTTCCTTGCTTCTCAGACAGAGGTAACAGGAAGTGCAGGTACTCTTAGGCAAGACTGAGCTTAGCTTGTGCCAGGACCATCAACTGGCCAATATAGACAAGGCAGGTGAGTGAATGGATGAGGAGAAGACTAATTAAATAATTGATAAACAATTTCAGTTGACTTTTTTTCTGTATATTTGAATTGTCATAACGTGTCATGTTCTTGCTCAAATTTAATTCCCTTCTTCCTTTGTGCTGTTAATCACATATTGCTTCTTTCAATGTATAAATCTTACTGCAGTTTTTGGTATTACAATTTTATAAATATTGTTTTATGCAATTAAAAATCGGTTGTGAGAAAAATGGGAGGAAAAATAACATATTTAAAATTTGTCTTTATAATCGAATGTATTGGTACTCTTTGTTTCACCATGTGGATTTGAATTGCTATCTGGTATGACTTCCATTCAGTCTAAAGCACTTCCTTTAGTAGTTTATGTAAGGCGAGGTTTGCAGCAACAAATTATCTCAGTCTTTATTCATCTGGGTGTGTCTTTATTTTGCCTTTATTTTTCAAAGATAGGTTGCTGGATTCTTAATTGACAGTTGTCTTGTGTGTTTGTTTTCTTTCAGCATTTCAAATATGTCATCTTAGCCACTGCCTTCTGACCTCTATCTTTTCTGATGGGAAATCAGCTGCTAATGTTGCTGGGGTTACCTTGTGCATGGTGAGTCATCTTTTCTCTTAATGCTTTCAATATTGCCTTTGTCATTCAACTCTTTAACTTTGATGTGTCTAGTTGTGGCTCTCTTTGAGTTCATCCTACCGGAGTTTGTTGAGTTTCCTGGATGTGCAAAGTTCTTTATCTAATTCAGAAGAGTTTTGCCCATTATTTCCTTGAGGGTTTGCGCCTTGAGTCTGCCCCTTTCTTTTTCTCCTCTCATTTTGGTGCTACTATTAATATATGGTTTGATTTGCCTAATTGTCTCTGACAGATCCCTAAGACTTCATTTTTACTTATTTCTGTTTCTTTGTTAAAAATAATCTCAAATTGGAATATTTCTATTGATCTATTTGATTTTTTTCTTGGGATCAAACTACCGGTGAGACCCTTATAAAGTTTTTATTTTAGTTATTTGATTTTCAATTTGAGAATTTCTATTTGCTTAATTGTTGTAATTTCTAACACTTTATTGGTATTCTTTATTTGATAGATCATTATTATACTTTCTTCTCAGTCTTTAAACATTCTTTCAGTGCTTTGAACAAATTACAGAAGCAGATTTGAAGCATTTATCTGCTAAGTCCAACATCTAGACCCTTTCAAATGCCATTCTATTATCTGTATTTTTTTGACTGTAAGAATCAAGCATACTTAATTTCATGCAATATTTCACAGTTTTTGAGACACTATAGAAAATATTGTAGCAACTTGAGATTACAATCCCCCTCTCCCAGAGCTTGCTACTGTTATTTTGTTTGTGTAGTGATTTTTCTCATAAATGTTGTTAAGCTTGTTTTCCTTAGAGTGTGTAACCTCTACCATTGCCCAGGTTTTTACTAAACACAAACACACATACACACACTTAAACCTGAGTTCCTTAATGGTCAGTCAGTTATTGGTCAGAAGTTGTGCTTAAGGTCTCTGAGCCAATGAGGCCTTAAGCATAACTATATGTGTCTTGAGTGACTCTTTAAAGTTCAAGGTGTTTGCAAGTCTGGCCTGCGTTCAGCCAAGAACTAATGGTTCACAAGTTTCATTTACTCCTTCATGGAGATAACTTTGTGCATATACACAGCCTTCCAGGACACCAGTGATGAGTCTAATCTTAGCAGGGCCTTTGGGTTATTGCTCTCTGTGAGTCTGTCTGCAAAATTTCTGCTGCTTTGTTTGTTTTTACTGCTATCATGGAGATGTTAGCCTTCACTGGTTGATGACCTCTGTAATCTCTATTGTTTATGACAAAACTTCTGGGAATAATTTTTTCCATGCTTTGCTACAGATAAAATCAGCTCCTTCAGACAAGGCACTTAGCTGACTATGCCTCACAGCCTGTCCTGGCACTGCCTGTAGTGGAAGTTTTACACCCTAAAGCTGAGGGAAATGATGAGAGCTGTAGGTCGTTTTGGGCTGCCACACTTGTCCAGAATAGAAATTCTGTAACACAGAGCTGTGGGCTCAGGGGGGAGCTCCTAATATAAATGTCACAGATTCTCATTTTTCTTACTGAGTTTCAGTATATGCTTTTGCATAACTGCTTCCAGTTTTTATATGCCCATTGTTCAAGACCTAGAGACCCCAAAATTTGTTTTTATTAATATTTTCCAGTTTTATCACAGTTTGTCTGAAGACAAGATTTTTCAGGCTCCTTACACAGCCATGCAGCAATACTGGAATGTCTTTTATTGATTTTAATAAATGCATACTTAAGATATATAAAATGGCAGAATGGATTTGGTGACATATTAGGTGCATTGAATGCATGCTTATGCATGATGCTCTGAAGCATAATCGATATGTCGAATGATATTCACTCCTTAATTCCATGGATTTTTAACTTCTTTTGCTGATGTCAATATTCTTTTCCATTAAGTTGTAATGGATTAAGTTATTATTGGGTCAATGGTTTTCTCAAACTGATCAAAATTTATTTTAAAATTGAAATACACATGAATTTGTTAAAATGTTTATTCTACCCTCCTGTTCCTTTCCTCTAATGTTCCTCTACCAAAATCTTCTACTTTATTTGATTATGTAATGCATTGTTTCTTTTCATTCTTCTAATGAAACCAATGTCAATCATGCAAATAATTAGAAAAAACTATCAATATTTTGTGTCTCAAAGGCCAAATAGCGCTTTTAAGATATACACTTAAGAGCATTTCATTAAAGTGATGATAATCAAAAAGAAAGTTTACAACAATTTCCTTTATTCCTTTTTTGGGGGTCATTCTCACACTCTTTCTTCATTCCTGAATCTCTTTTTTTAATCTTGGGATTTGTCCATTCCTACGTGTGGATTATCTTATATATCTCTTCTAGTTTTTCATTACTTTCACCATTACATATTGCCAAATATGACATAATGTATAAGAGTCTTTATAATGGCACTAATTATTTAAAATTAAAGTATCTACCAAATAATGATGAATTGTAAAGAATTTTAAAGGGTAATCTAAAACAATCAGAAAGGACATTTCCAGGCAAATAATTTCTGAAATTCAGTTTATGGGCAGATAAAACTAACGTATTTCATTTGAATGTAATTAATAGAACATATGCTATTCAATATTGAACTCTTCTTGTAGTATTCTGAATAATGATAATATGGTTAACCTTAAACAAAAACAGAAACAAAACCAAATCCTGTACCTTATTATTTGGCAGGCAGCCAAAGGAATATTGGCATAAATAAGTAGTCCCTGAAAAGTATACAAGACATAGAAATTAATTATCCTAAACTAGCTAATTGTTTCTTTTCACTCAGGGCATGAACCCATTTTTGGTAACAGTTATTAATTAATTTCAAGAGAAAAATCTATATTACAGGTCTCAAGAAATCTTCCTTGAATGTACTGTTTTGAGAAAAAAGGAAATGTTTCCTCCTATTGTTATAAAACATTCCAGAATAGTTAGTGCTTACCTGACTTGCTACCTGAAATTGAAATGTAAAATACTGACTATATACAGATTTAAATATATATTTTTAGTATATTCTTTTAACTTCAGGTATAAGAGATGCCCAGATTCGCACTATTAAAGACATATGTATTATTAGTAATATAGTTAACTTGAACCTAACATGTAATTATCTAGCAATGATATCCTCTGGGGTTCATGAGAACCTCTCCATTAGGGCCATGAAAAACTCTTAGCTTAATGTGGCTAAAAGCATAGCACTTAAAAAAATATCGAATTTGGATTTCTCTTTTCATCAGCCAGGTTCCCATTTCTCTTTTTATCCTGTACTAGCTTATGTTTGAATGAGTATTTCCTTATGGCAAGACCCTTATTACTGATTAAAGACCATTGAGTCACTTGATCTCTTAAGCATCTCAAGTATAACAATTAAATTTGGTTTTTATTCAAGTGCATTTAAGGATGGTTGCTACTCTTCAGTGGTCTCCACAAAGTGCCTACTGCTACTTTCTATTCTTTACTCTCCGTCCATGCTGGGCTGGCTGTAGTTCTTCCCTCATTTGCCCTTCACGCCATATTCTCTATGATGTAAAGATTTGATGTTTTCTAGGATCTGGTCTGGACTATAAAACTAAAAAAGTCTTCATTTTCCTTTTTTATATCTACAAAATATTTGCACAGTAAATAAATTTTGGTTTTTTTAAGTTGCATGTTAATCATCCACTGGAAGACTCATAGACTATTGTGACTTTCAACACTTTGCCTGCAGAGTAAGGGACTTTAATGCCTCATATTCCATGCCTTAATGTATGTGCAGCAATTTCTCAAACGCTAATGCGTATCTTATTTAAATTTTGCTGTGAAGGAACAGTTCAAAATTAACTAGAGAATCTATTTTTGGGGTCAAGAGCCAGGATATTCCTGATGCTGATAAAGAATATGTCATTTATTGAAGTATTTTGTGCTTGTTCTTCTTGAAGTATGTTAGTAATGGAACAGAAAACTAGCTTGATCCAAATAGCTTTCTAATCCCTTCATTAATTTTGCTTATTAAAATCTGTAAAATAATGTCTTCATTGCTTAGCAGATAATTTAACCTAAAATAGTATTTCACAAATATTTATGTAGGTGAATGCATTTTAAGCTACACTAATACATTCAACTGAACATTTCTTTGGCAAAGAGAAAAAGTATAGAATAGATCATAATAGATGAATTTGAAGGAGAATTCAGGCATCTGGGTGGCCCCAGCTCACAGGAGCTTAAGTCAAATGGGTGAAACTTCACTGACCACTGAAATATGAATCTAAATGCCAGGGTTTGATATAAAGATAGAGAATGACCATAAGACAGATTATTCCACAGGTGGAGCACGGGGATATTCAGGGTCACTTGTACTGATAATAAATGATCTATTTCTGTAATTGAAATCATACCTTCTTTGTCATCCAAACTTAAAGTTCAAGAGTGTTCCTATTTCTCCACATCCCCTCCAGCATCTGTTGTCCCCAGATTTTTTAATGATCGCCATTCTAACTGGCGTGAGGTGGTATCTCAATGTAGTTTTGATTTGCATTTCTCTAATGACCAGTGATGATGAGCATTTTTTCATATGTTTGTTGGCTTCATGTATGTCTTCTTTTGTAAAGTGTCTGTTCATAT